>BHDV01023146.1:0-11206 GCA_005406045.1 Adoxophyes honmai | reverse complement strand
AGAATAACAAACTAAGTCAAGGTAACGGACCATAGATATGACAATCATTATGATATAAAATTTTATAACAAACATTTTCGGACTTCCAATAATCGAAGTTGCAATTTTATGTGAACTTTGGCGCACCCATAATGGAGATGTGAATGGGAAGTGAAAAATTTATACCACCATTTGTTACAATGACTATGCAAATTAAAATGAGAAAAATTAAATAAATTCGTAAATATAGCAGATTCTTCAAAGATTGTGATAGAAAAAATTCTTAAGGCTTCCAGTAAATGTATGTTTTGTGATACAATAAGTTGTAAGCTTGTAAATATAATTTACAAATTTCATACGGATATTCCAGTACAAACTCGTTACATGTACATGCACATTAAATTTGTAGTATGCATTTGTAAAATAGTAATTGTAAGTTTTGTGGGATAGGGGACTGGTTATAGGCATATGGTGATGTTATCCTTTCCAATACTTATTTCTTATTTAAATGATAGAGTTCTTCTATTGTCCGATGCAAAATTTGGACATTTTTAATATTTATAACAGTCTACAGTCCCCGGCCAGTTACAACATGGCAAGATTTTTTGTAGTAGGAGTAAATGTAAAACTTGTTATCTACCTGGGACTATACTAATAGTTTATGTCATCATCATCACATACCAAAACAAAAACATTCCTTTTATTACCCACGAAAGAGAAAGTAATTAACGATCCTAAGAAATAACCGACGCTAAATGTTATCATAAGCTGGCATTCACGATCTCAACACGCATGCCATTCACGTCACTCAGCAACAACAACATTCCACACTCACCGTCAGGAACAACGGTGACTGAAGCCATCTCGATCTCCTGGGGCGGCGGCATAGGCGGCGAGCCAAGCCGCGGCCCCACACCATTGTCATCCAAGTCCTGATACCCCTTAGAACGCCGCATCTTAACTTACACAAACAATAACAGTTAAATTCTACGTGGACGTGCCGAATAACGGGAGAGAGCCGTTGCGTTAAACGACAGTTATGACGGGATAAATCTACTTTTTATTTCATTGAGAGCCAACTAGAGCCAGCACTACTAAATTCAAAGTGGAAATCACATTGTAATTGTTATAAAAAATGTTTTGAACAAACTTTCGAGTTTCTCTTCTGTAGTTGCAAAGTACGTGCCAATGCCAAAATTCTGTTTGACGTTGACTTGGCGATGACAGCTATCAATGTCAAAATGACAGAAATGTGACATCTACGGTCCGAATCTCAGGTCCGAATTGCTTTATTCACTGGTCATTACGAAGGTCTAGTTTCAACTTCGGTTATTTATTAAATAACTAAGTTAGGAAGTAATTAAAACCATGGAGTTATGTATTTAACTATGAAGTACGTAAGTGAAAGTTCCTTGATACATTAATTATTAACACGGAGGTAGGTAAATTCTCTAATTCTTAAATAAAATTGGTATCTTACTTGGTTTACTTAAAAAGTGGGAGGATTTGACCGTTTAAAGTGTAATGTTATACGAAACGGATTAAAATAGATAGGGTGGTTATCCTGTCCTAAGAAAAATAAACGCGAAAGTCAGTATCGATAGACATGAAAGTGGTTAAAGCTGTGGGAAATGCTCCAATAGAAAGAGCTCTCTCTTGACGAATGTTATCCCTGGAGACTGAAGTTCAGAGAAAGAAAGATCGAACCGAACATCCAAACTTCGTTAGCGCGAAGTGGAACACTTAGATAGTTGACGATATTTGTGGAAGAACTTCTACTACTGGGCGATAGGTGGCGCAAGGGTCGCTACAAAGCTATGGGGTGTAATTTCAATGAAACTTAACAGTAGTAGATAAGACTTAAAACCTAAGGTTTTCGAACTAATGTGCTAACAAAGTCGCGGGCAGAAGCTAGTTAACCAAAAAACACTAATTTATTTTCTGAACAGTAAAATAATGGGTATTACCTACCCTATTTCTCGAAATCCTTCGCAAAGTAAGCAATTTATCCCGCAAACTGTTTCCATTGAACTGTTTCAGTCAATAATTAAGTTCGGTCGGTTAATGTTATTGAGTTTGCCTTCCTAACAAGGAATTCCAACGTTCCTGGAACCTTAAAGGTCAGGGGTCGACTCGTGTTTATGCAAGTGTAGCAGTTACCCGGCGTAAGACTACATTATTTACCTTGTTTATAATAAATTCAGCCTTTCCTGTGTTTTATGGAAGGTGTTTTACGTCCTCGCTTGTTTTTGTGCGGCGCGTTAACGCAGCTGAATGGTAATGGAGATTAAAAGTTCAAGTTTCAACTATTTTTATTGTTTTTTTTTATACTATTTTGCCGTGTGGTGGCGGGCTTAGAATAAAACCTCTTCATTTCTTTCGTGGGTGTTGTAAAGGGCTACCAAAGAAACAGGCTAGCAACCTGTCACTATTATACTCGTAAGGTAAACGTACCTACACTAAACTTAATCGGAAGAAAACTTGGTTTCATAGAATGGCGATATAGTTTTCATCCAGATCGACATCAACTACCCAAAATTATCATATTAGGTAGAATGTGCACATAATTCAAAATGTAGATTAGTAACTAGAATTGGTTATGTCAGTGAAAGTAGATCTTGGGTGGAATCTTACATAGGTACATACCTTTAAAGACACTTCCACACAACCTTTCATCCTCCCTTTACACCCTTTGCAACCCTTTTTTGGCATTAAAATGTAGCCTATGTCCTTTCTCAGGGTCTAGACCAGGGGTTCCCAAACTGTGCGCTGCGGCGCCCTAGTGCGCCGCAGAAAGTATTGAGGGGCGCCGCCGCGAGTCGATTCTTTTATCATTATCCGAAACCATTTTCATTTTTACACTCCCAACCTAAATACTATTTACTATCATTCTGAGCCTATTTGTACTGTATCTTATTCAAATACATAGGGTAGGGCGCCGTGACAAAATTCTAAACATGCAGGTGCGCCGCGGGCTGAAAAAGATTGGGAACCCCTGGTCTAGACTATTTATGTTCCAAATTTCATTGAAATCGCTTTAGTAGTTTTGGCATGAAAGCGCGACAGACAGACAGACAGACGGAGTTACTTTCGCATAGGATACGGAACTCTACAAGCGCGTATACATGCCTTGTAGTTGATCGATCATGATGACATGACAAGTATAATGTTCAACTAAGACGCAGTAAGCTAATGACATTAAGAAACTTGTAGTATTATTATAATACTAGCTGTGCCCGCGACTCCGCGTGGAAAAGTGACTAATTTTCCCCGTTTTTTCCACATTTTACAATGTTTCTGCGCTCCTATTGGTCGCAGCGTGATGTTATAAAGCCTAAAACCTTCCTCGATAAATGGTATATCCAACACAAAAAGAATTTTTCAATTCGAACAAGTAGTTTCTGAGATTAGCGCGTTCAAACAAACAAACAAACTCTTCAGCTTTATAATATTAGTATAGATTTACATTGTAAAATGTAAAATATATTGATAATTTAATTACTTACATAAAAATTTCGTACACCTTAAGACAGATGAAGCGAGCTTGCGGGGGTTCCACGGAGCATCGGGGAAGCGCTTGAGGGTATCAACAACAACGCTCGTGCTGGCAGCTTCTTCGCTCAAAGACTTGATTAGGTATAGGTAGCCATTCAACGCGACAATGCTGCCTGCGTGATGGGAACCCTATCCAAGGGCTCTACTTAAGAAGTGTTTGTTTAGTTCTAGTTATTTTAATTCTAGTGTAAGTATTGTTACTTATTTTATTCAAAAAGTTTTGACGTCGAAACGTTAAAATTATGTTAAGTAGGTACCAGCTACATAGCACACAAAACTTGTAAGAAAGATTCGAAGCAGTGAAGCACCTCAAGTAGCCAAACTTCAACGTCGCTGCTTTCCAAAATCTGCTAAAATTATGTGACATTTCAGCAGCTTTATGAAGTTTCTTAGTTTTCGTTTGAGCGGATTCCGTATACTTACCTGATTTATATTATTTAATACGAACTCTGTTGCTAAGAGGAAGGGTGGCGAGAATTCGGTTTCTGAGCAAAAGGTCATCGACCAGAATGCCACGCAGCTTTTCCGTGGCCAGAATATCTGTTTATCTTTCGTCCCAGTAGGTAAGGGATGGAAATATCAACAAAGAGAAATGGCCTTAGCAGCCAACTGTTGAAAATGTAGTCCGTAAGCTTGAGTTGCTTTGGCCCAACTTTACTTTACTTTGCCTATCCATACAAAGGTATTTTACCGAGCTGGAAGTAGGTAGGTATTTCACTGCATCATCAAGATAAATGCATTTGAGATAGTTTCAACTGTCTAGCTTACCCATACATAATTATACAGTCCACAGGATACAGCCCGTTGACAATGTGACATACTTACGGACGGAAGGATGAATAGACAGACAGTAGAGTCTAAAACCTAGTTCGGACTAGGCTTGTATTTTAGTCGAGTTCTGAGTAATTTCGTAACTAAATTATTTGCTACTTGCCAATAAGGGCTTGCACTAGAGCAGTCCTCATACAAGTACTTACACAAGTGCGGGGTGTTTTGTGGCAACTAACGAACTCGACTATAACAACAAGTCCAAACTTTTAGGCGATGAGACCGTGGCCAGTGACGCGCGGCAGGAGGCGCTACTCGTCTGATAAAATAGAACAAATTCATCGACTCGATTAAATTATTCGCTAAATAACTCACAATGCGACTAAAATACAAGATTAGTCCGAAATTAGGCTTTAGTCATAAGGCCCCATTTGAGTATGGAGTATGGAACCACAAATCCAAAACAATAACCTTGCAGTCCTAAAGGAAACTGGTGTAACTTACTTCCAGCAAGTAAATACAAAATTCTGTATAATTTAAAATTTGTAAGGAGATATTTAAATAATAAATTATTTCTGATCAGCACAGCAAAGCGGAGTAGAGATGCATGTGAGATAGACTATACCTGTGTCACGGTCTAACTAACTAAAAGCAAAGTTATTATTTTTTAATTGAGATCATAAAAGTAGGATTTTTATTGACAGACTTTTTTAAGTCGGTTCGATTCCCAGACAAAGCAAGTAATTTTTAGAAAATCTATGAATACAGAATCACTAACTTTTAAAAATAAGAAAAATTCTTCTTTGAGCAAAATACACTATCTACGATATTTAACGTATTTCCCCTTCATGTCCCATAACTTTTGGACTCCCTGTATAGAGACGTCTGAAAAAGCACAAAGAATACAGTACAGATAGGTTTCTTCCGTTAGTTTGGGCACGTGAAGAGGGTGAATGAATTTAAAGGTGTGTAAGCAAACTAGGGAAGTGTTAGGAAAAGTCGGTCGAGGGCGCCCTCGAAACATATTTAGCACCAAGAACGGCAATGTACTGAAAAAAGGCCAAGTTAGAAGTAAGTACCTGAAATTGACAAGCATGACGAGGGGGCGAACGTTGACGAAGCGAGGGAAGTGTGTCAGAAAGAATAAAATAAAACATAAAGATAACAAAATCTCAACAAATGAACATAGAACTGAGCGTTAGTACGGTGCTTTCTCTACAGTGCATTTATTACGAGATGATAAAACCCCATCAATAAATAGAAGGTCATTGAAGTAAATCGTAGACAAATTGATTCGAGAAAATTTCATAATATTGAGTTTTACTATGACTCTGTACAGTCCCCGGCAAGTTAGATGACAAGATTTTTTGTAGTGGGGGTAAGTTCGCGCATCGATTTTACCTGGAACTATAAGGACTTGTAGAATCATATTTAGGTGCCGGCTTAGCATAGCAAGGCGCGAGTAGAGATATATCTAATTAGGCCCCGTGTGGTGCCGGGTTAGAATAGCACCTCCCCCTTTCTTCCCGTGCGTGTCGTAAAAATCGACTCTGGGAAAGGGTTAGTGTATTGTGGGCGATGGGCTAGCAACCTGTCACTACGATTATCATGTTTAACCATCTGGTTACAATGAAATTGCTAAACGTGGCAATGGATTTTTAATTTCATGTGCTCTGCCTACCCCTCTTGGGAATACAGGCGTGAGAATATGTATGTATGTATGTATATCTAATTAAAGACGTCAAAAAATTACGAGTAGACGATAGTACATAATTTAAAACTAACGGCAATACGCTCTAGTCGCGTCGCGCTCGGGATACCGCGATAAGCTTATTGATTAGAGAAAATTGTGTCTCAAGAATTTTATTCAACAGGTTTTTATCGACTAAAGATAAAGAAAATGCTGTGTTGAGGAAATTGTAACTTTTGAGGCAGGTAATAAAAATCTCCGGATAATATTTGATGTAATGATTTAATTCCCAGTTTTTTCACACAACGTCATTAAATAGCTCTCTAAGTTTTGGACTCTTTGTCCATAGGTACATTTTATGTTATCCCTACTAAAAGTATTAAATGTAATTTAAAATAAAATGTCTATGTCTTCGAATACAGTACTTCTATAAAATATAAATTGATAGGCATTTTTTCTTCTGTACTATCCCCTATTCGTTCTAAGCGGAATATTAGTTGTCAAATAGCATCTAGTTAAATAACATATTTTAACTGGACAGACTATTTGAAACTGTAAATGTGTCTAGGCACTATGAAAAATTTAATCCTTATTCACATAGAGTTACAGACATGTACTATAAAAAATATCATGCTCTAAACGAAAACAATGCCTTTTAACATAGTCATGTTGATCGAAAATTGCTATTGACATTAAAGATTCCAATTCACAATAAATGCCTAACTATTCACATTTTCACATGTATTAATAATACTTTACAGGTCACTACTTATTTTTTAATATCTATTTTATGGGTTAGGAATAAGAAAAGGCCGTTTGTGCATCTTCACAGAATCATCTTCGCAGTATTTTCGAGCATTAGATGAATTTCCTCGACATGGGTCGACTTATAAATGTAATACTCGTGATACACAAACGGTCTTTGAAGATCGAACTACCATTCTTAAAACAATCACTGAAAATATTATAAACAGATATGTCTTTAGTTTAGCCAAACACCTGCGTCCACGAGCTGCGAGATCGTAAGTACAGCGTTTATCCCCTGCTTAAACGTAAAAAGCATCTGCTGTCTCTTTCCTTCGTGCTTAGTTAGAGCGAGACATATTTATGTTGGGGATAAAATTAGCGGGCTACTATAGCAGGTCACAAGGAAATAAGATGCCGCCGTAGCTACCGCTACAGTTGACTAACAGTTTACGTAAAAAAGCTATGCTCGATTAGAGACGAGGACGCAATATTATAAATATACTATTGATTCAATAAAAGGTCTTAGACCCAAGAATGTAAAGCTGTAAAGCTGACCATTATCACTTACCCTCCACCTCCTACAGATACTTACACAGATAGATAATAGACTTTACGTTAATGTTTTTGCTTTGCAAAATATATTGTGGTATTGTCTAAACATTGTTAGTTGAATCGATTAGCACACGTGTCATTAAGAGTTTACCTATTTTCTACTTTCAAAGTTAGGCCAAGAAATTCAGTTCAGTACAGAAAAAAATCGTTATGATTTAAAGCAAGGTTAGAATAACTATCGACATCTACAAAAATACATCGAAGTTCTTGTTCGCCTTAATAAGCTCAAGAGAAGAGCGAGTTTTATTTTATCTCTCTGTTTTCCACCACGCTCGCCTGACCAGGAAATAGCGCAAATATTCTACAAAACTTCATTAATAACATATTTTTTGTATTTCTATCTAAATAATAATAAGTCTTAGACATAATCAGTACAGGTATTTACAAAATGCACATCTTGTGCGAATTTTAGCTGCAATCCGAAGAGCAACTTCCTCGTTATAACCTATCAATCGTAATACAATCGTCGATTTAATGGAGATTATAGTCATGTTTTGTACGATTATTAACATCCACATTAAAAGTATTAATTAGGCTAGATACCAAAGTAGTAAACAATCGAAAAACTTCGTCTCTACTCAGAAGATGATACAAAAGATTTTGATATTTCAGAAGTGGACATCAGAGTCGTATGTTTGCTAAGATAAGATATTTAACAGTTTTTTTTGTAATGGATATGACCAAACTCTAAGTTTTTTTTATCATATTGTTTGTCTGTCCCGGGACGTCGCTCAGGTCGCCGTTGCAATAAATACCTATTAAGCTACAAATTACTCAGTCTCATAAATTGTTGGCGGTTGTCAGGGAACGGCTTATGTTCGTATGCGATGTTTTAACCCTCGCAGTTCCAGGACCAGATCGGAGTCTCCTGCTACGAATCGCTTGTTGATCTTACGTGACTGCGCCAAATCCTGTTGAAAAAAAAACTTATAAATACAGACCTAACATTAAAACCATTTTATATCTGCAACTTACAAGAGCGAACGGCTATTCGATAAAAGATAACATCGAAAATTACTGTCAGCGCTTTAGAAATGATTAAGATTTTAAGAGAGAATCTTCGTTTAATCGCCAAGCGATGTTGCTTAGTGTCGCATAGCGCTTTGTAGTCCTGGGGCTGCGAATGACCCGGCCTCCGGCCCGCGGGCCGCGGCACCCCCCGCCCCGGCCCGGCCGGGCTATTTTTAGACTGGGGGTTAACCGTTTCGCCGACTTCGAAAACAAGTGACATCACTCCCTACAGTCTGAATCTAGAAATCTAAATTGGGAAAGCAACAGAATCGCTCACCTCAGTATGAGTGTTGCTTTCTTTTTCCTTCTGCAGCAGTTTCGCGAGCGTGCCGTAGAAGTTCGACGCCCTTTTGTCTTCCTCGTTCTGGTGGTTGTGGTTTTGAGCTGGTCGCGGCACCATGATCTCCTCCTGCCCGTCTTTGGGTTTCGCCGTGCTGCGCACGGGCGCTGGTGTGGTCACGCTTCTTTTGTTTCCATTCCAGTTGATAAAGCCCTCGTCGTTTTGGTAGTCATCTTCGTCGTCTTCGATTTTAGGAACTGTTTTTGGTACGTGGTAAAGCGGCTGGCCGGCTAGGGCCTTGAGCTCTCGGACGTCCTCGTCCTCGAGGTCTCGCTCCTCGTAGTCGACGGTCGGGAACGCGGCGCGGTTGTTCTCGCGACGCCGCTGCGCGTCCTGGGCCATTTGCGTAATAATCAGGTTGTCCATGAACGCTGCACTAACGTCGTCCACATCATTGGATCGCCAACGTGGAGAGGCATCACTCTCGAACCACGTTTCTTGCCCAATCGGGAGTGAAGCGAACCTCTCTTCTTGCCTCTTGGGAGCTTCGTTCACGAAATGCCCGTAAGGGTCGTAGAAGTAGGGGTAAGGAACTTGTCCGTACACATCGGG
Source organism: Adoxophyes honmai (assembly GCA_005406045.1). NCBI lineage: Eukaryota > Metazoa > Arthropoda > Insecta > Lepidoptera > Tortricidae > Adoxophyes > Adoxophyes honmai. Next base: position 1,952 of record BHDV01023146.1, on the reverse strand, counting down.
TGCATTCACAACGGCATTATCATAGTAGTGTTGCTCTTTGGGAGCGTTATAGTAATCATCGTCGGGATACTCGCGGGGTGTCTGCGGGTACAAGGGCCAACCCTGTAAGGGGTACGCTTCATGCATAGCCAAGTACCCCACCAAGACTGCCAACGTTCTACAAAGAAAATAAAAATTATTGCTACCATTAATTCATAATTCTGATCCGACAATTTCTATTATCTGCTTTAAATATTTCTTTGTCTTTAATCAAATTAATTCGCTGTCAATAAAATTATACATGCGGCTATTAATCACTGAATTATCAAGCGTTTAATTAATAACGATATTAAAAAAGATCCACCCACCTTATGTTCGGGAGCTGCATATTGCACTTTAGCACTAGAACTGGTTCGTTTCGCGAGCGGGGCACGACTATGTGGGGCGGGCGCGGCGGGCGCCTTTATAACCGCTCGCCCACGCTTGCCGCCCACACTCTCAATGAACCTCCCCTTGTACGTATGCCCCCCAACCGTCCCCTAGGGTGGTGGAAACCGCCGCTACCCCCGCCTCCCAACGGCTATCGATCGCACCCGCAGATTATTATTCATCTCACTAAATTGTGACACTGTTTTTTCAGCAGACACATTCACAACACTATTACCATAGAGTGCTAACGGATTAACTGGCGCGTTTTATGATTTTGTCAGAGCATGATGTGCCGTTTTGGCGCCTTCCACCGGGAAAATTTCCTTTGTTGATTCAATGCTCATCTACGTCTGCATTGACTGAGCAGTGAGCCCTCGTTCGTTGAAGCACATAAGCCCCGGACGCCAGTCTGTGTTTTCCTTTAGGCGGGAAGTTTCGGATTTGCTTCGCTCACAGCTTGGCAACCGCACCAACTTCTTCATTCTAGAAAGTTTCAGATTGTGGGCGTGCAGCAAAATTAATATTTATTTCTTAAATGTCAAAGTTCAAACAAATGTTGAAACATTATTTCGAAATATCCAGAGCAAGAGTTGAGCCAGGGGCGAGAAGTGGGCGTCGCGAGCAAATTCTATTGTCGGATGTTTTTTATTTGATCGGGTCTTGCTACCCGTCGGGTGCTTTGTTTCGTTCCTATTCAATATTAATTGGAACACAGGATAACAGATATCTCTTATAATTAATTCTGAAGTAACAGCTTTTATTAATAGGTAGTTGCCGGCCTGTATTGACCCGACGTCCCGTTTTGGCGTGGGTGGAATTTGCAGACGTATACCAGGCGAACTTCGTTTTTTTTTAATGTTGACGACTTAATACTCAAGCGGACGTTGTATATTGTGTCCTTTTAAAGCCCAAGTTTAAGGAATCGTGATAGAAGAATGGGAAAGTAGGCTTGATAACCATAGACGGATTAAAGGATAAATTTCCTTTGTAAACCTTTCCGCGTAAAAGGCGAATTGCTTGGAGGCCGAAGCCGATAAAAGCCAAAGTACCCAACAAATTGCTAAGACAAAGCACTTGGCGTCTAAAGAAAATAACTGAACCGACCTTACAGTAGTTTGAGTCTGTTAGCAAAAATGTCTTCAATGGAGAGAATTTTGTAAGTTATACTTAAGGTATTGTATTATTTTCTCCGTGCACTCATTCAATGTTCTCAATTATCACCTACATCACGCCTGTTCATAGACATAAGGACGCTTATTTCACGCTTCGTAGCCAAGTTTATCATAATTTTTAGGTACTAAGTTACTCAAAAAGGTAAAATAGTGACATTGCTATCTTATCCATAAAATATATATTTGGCTGTTTTCCTATTTTTAACCGACTTCAAAAAAAGGAGGAGGTTCTCAATTCGTCGGGATATTTTTTTTTTATTATTATTCCAGTATACATTTATTTCCTTAAATTAGGTTTTTTACAATATGAATATAAAAAGTAAAATAGGTACAAAATGCAATTACAAAAAATAAACACAGTATAAAAAACCT
>BHDV01023143.1:148824-168786 GCA_005406045.1 Adoxophyes honmai | reverse complement strand
GTGGGGAGGGGGTTGAGTAAAATCTCACGATATCTCACCAAGGGGGGAGGGAGGGTCAGAAAATTGAAAAAAACACCTCACGTAATTTATGGACGCCCCCTTTCTTCTTATCTTCTTTCTTACATACATACAATGACGCACGTATTTCGAATGAAGTAGGCAGAGCGTACGAAACGCTACATAGACAAAACCATGACTATTTGACGTTGGCCACTTCTAGCTTATGTAATTTATTTAGGTTTTGAATTGACAGGTACAATAGTGACCTATCCTAAAATATACCTTAACCCAGGGGTTCCCAATCTTTTTCAGCCTGCAGCGCACCTTGAAGTTTAGAATTTTGTCACGGCGCCCTACCCTGTATATCTGAAAAATATACAGTACAAATAGGCTCAGATAATGGTAGTATTTAGGTTGAGAGGAATAAAAATGAAAATGGTTTCGGATAATGATAAAGAATCGACTCACGGCGGCGCCCCTCAATACTTTCTGCGGCGCCCTAGGCCGCCGCGGCGCACAGTTTGGGAACCCCTGCCTTAACCAATTTCCTTAGTCGCCTCTTACGACATCCACAGGAGAAAAGGAGAGGTGTTATTCTAAACCCGACACCATACGGAAAACACAAAGAAATTAAGAAAATACTCTTGTTATGATGTACAAAATCACCTTATTCTACGAGTTCCGCGAATATACGAGGTTAAGTACCAATTAGCTGTCCATTTCACTGGACTATCCACTTTAATCCACTTTATAGCGACCACGTTAAACCAGCAGTTGATCGTAGCTTTATTGTGAAGGGTTTACAGGTTACTTAGATTTAGTTAGCTGCATAGGTAAGTTTGTGCTTGAGGTATAAATGACACTCGGTAGCCGTGTAGTGTTGGATTTACTTAATAATGGCTGACAATGTTGTGGTGGATTATGTTACGTGCGAAAATAAATAAAGTAAGGACTACGGTTTTTACTGAAGGTAAAGGTCAGGAGGGAATATAAAATACACACATACTAATATGTACACAGATACTTCACGCCTGTATTTCCAGGGTGGTCCGAATAAGACAAAACAATGACTATTTCACGATTCGTAGCCGCTTCTAGCATATCAGGTAAAGGATTCAAGTCGAGAGGTACAGTAACCAGCACCAATATCTGACAGAATAAGGCTGCTTAAATATCTGATACCACTCTATTACCAGGGGCCGTAGGACGTGTCAGATATTTTTGCACGCTTCTACGTGGCAGATATTAATGCCGGTGACTGTACAATACTGACAGGTTGCCAACCTGTCGCCTAAAATATAATTTAACCAATTTCTTTGATTGCCTCTTAAAACTTGCGACATCCGTGGAAAAATATAAGTTCTACATAAACATACATTTACAATTATCACGCCTTGTCTATATTCCAATGAGAGAAATAGGGACACGTTGTTAGCTTGTGGCCTAAAGCAAACCTAAACATATTTCCTTAGTCACCTCTTACTCTTGGAAGAAATGGAGAGATTTTAGTTTAAACACGATCACACGGGGGCATAATGAAGTTTTGCACATTAATTTGTAAACGCTTGGCATGATTTCTACCTCCTCTGTATCACACATGGTCGCAGAAACGTCACAGTTCATCGGCATATTTCATCGCGAACGATAATAAGTGATAACACTCACTGATATTCAAATTATCATTTTGATTTATGTCTACGAAATTGTAAAAAGCTTAGGTACAACATTGACTTTAGAGTTACTTCCATACAATTAAACTTACGTATGCGTTTTTTCCAGAAACCTGTGATTTTTTTATGTCTTAGGTAATTACTTTCAGCTGATTTTGTTCATGACAAAGTCACTGTCTGTTTGTTACTTTTCACGTTTAAACCGCTAAACCGATCATGGTAAAATTGAGTCAAGAGATATAGTTTTAATTCCGATTAAGTGCAAAAGCCACTTTTTGCATGCATTTATACCTATTGCAATTTTTGCTACATGCATTCATACACACCTCTAAATAACGTACATTACACTTGTATTCCCGAGCCTTTTTCCGAAGCCAATTACACATATGTTTTAGATTTTTCTAAGTTAGATAGAAGAGGTATAATAGTGGCAAGTCGCTAGCCTGTTGCAATCACCATACCTTAATCTATTTTTTTTATTCACATCTAATGGCTCTAACCATCACGTACCTAACCATCTATCTGGTTACCCTGAAATTGCTAAACGTGGCACTGGATTTTTGAATTCATGTGCTCTGCACCTACGCCTCCCCCTCTTACGCCTACCCCTCTTGGGAATACAAGCGTGAGAATATGTTTTAATGCATGTTATGGCTTTAAAAAATGGATAAATGGTGTTCTAACCCCGACACAACTCGCGGTTTTGAAAACATAGGTATCCAATTTAAGTTGAGCTCTCATTCAAGAGTGACCTCTTTCAAGCGGAGGTCCACTCAACGGTAATTATGCGACATTGTGATAAGCGCGAATTCCTCACAGGCGAAGTCGCGGACAGCAGCTAGTTGAATTATACATGTAATTATAGACGTGTGATGAAATGGCACATTTTCTACAAACTTTACTTGTGTTGTGGCTATCTGTATATCAGTCTGGGTTCATTTAATACCTACCTACAATAATTTTAGTAAGTACCAACTAATATGTCCGTACGCTACGACACAGCGAAGAAACTCGTCGACGAGGTGTCAAAATTTACTGTCATATTGATGGAAAATTTGATAGTTTGATAATCTTATCAAACTGATCTGAGGTATCTACCTCAGAGAATAACGTTACACCATGGTACGAGCCAGCTCATGTAAGTCACTAGAGGCGCAGATCATGTAACTCATTTCAGACACTACAGACGCAGGTCATGTAAGTCATTTCTAAATAATACTAAGAATGCAGGTCATGTAAGTAGTTTCAGGCACTAGAGACCCAGGTCAGAGGTCACGTAAGTCAGATCAGGTAACAGGTCATGTAAGGTCGTCTGTGCAACGTTTCCTTCGTGTGACTGTTGACCTGTATTGAGACAATCATTCTATAAAAAACCCGTATACGTTCGTTACCGGCGGAATCACGTCCTTGCAGGTAGGGTAAATGGCGTATTAATTGACCCTTTTAACCAGATGTTGTCACTTAAAATTAAACTAAAATAAAAGGCACTGTAAAACTAGTACTTTACACCACAATGACATAACCTCATAATATTATACCTATTGATAGAAAAAAAAATATTAAAAAATACAAAATGTTTTATTGCATCTCGAGATCTCCTTGTTTGAATTAGCCATATCCATTTTTAGAAACGAAAATAAGTGAAAACACATTTAGTACGGAAAACGCAAATGTTATTTCTAGAAGATTTCTATCTTCTTGCAAAACTCCAATTTCATAGGTACAGTACAGTCCCTTGAATTGATACCTGTGCTACTTTGAACCTTTTCATAATGAGTTTCATATTGCTTTGATTAGTAGAAAGTATAGTATGTCACAGCGACATTTCTTGTGAAAAGGTACAAAGTGGCACAGTAATCAATTTCCTTGACTGTACCTACCTAAGGACCTAACATAAAAATATATCAAGCTTTATTTCGTGGAAAGTATTGGTATTCTGTTGGTTATTTATCAAGCATTAATGAATGATGATAATTCGCGGGGGTGTGGCTTATCTATCTACTATTTGTATCGTTGGTCAAGTCTAATTATAGATTTAGTGTGAATATTAGTTATTGGTTATTTGCCACTGTGTTCTTAATATAAAGCTGCAATGATATCACGTAGTGTTTATTTTATAATCGTTACACATTCATGCATACATCACGCATGTATTCTTAATTAGTATAGGTAAGGCATAGAAAACGCTGCTAATCAGATACCATGACCATTTGACGTTTTATAGGCACTTAGCATAATTTTAGGTATAAGCATAGAAGGAATAGGTATAATTAATAGTGGCAGTTTGTTACACATTCAACACAAACACATACATACACATTGTTACACATCGAAGATGGAGTAGGCAGATCACACGAATGTTGCAAAAGCAAAACCTTGACTAAGTATTTCACGTTTCATATTCGCTTTAATCATAACATTTGGATTTCTAAACAATTTCAAATTTTATGAGAATTGAGATGCAAAATAGTAAAATAAATACTATAAATTTAGTTTTGTTCATTTATTTTAAAAGTATCTTTTTACACACTCGGTGCTAGCTTAACTATTGTTTTTCGAATCCTGAATTAAACAATCCGTGTACCCATGTGACACCTTCCGCTTTCTTCCCGTGGGTGTCGCAAGAGGCGACTTTGGGAAAGGGTTATTGTGGGCGATGGGCTAGCAACCTGTCACTACAATACCACGTTTTACTATCTGATTTACTCTGAAATTGCTAAACGTGACTCTGAATATTCGAATTCATGTGCTCTTTCTCCCCCTCTTGGGAATACGGGCGTGGGGATTTGTCTGTGTGAATTAAACAAGTATCTACCAGTTTCTGTCTTAATCGAGCTGTAAAAGTGCTAAAATGTCGCCTTTTATAAAAAATATTTTTTTAAGTATGAAAACAGATAAACGTTTCAAGTTCCATGATTGTGGCTCTTACCCCAACTTCCTGAGTGTGATTTTTATTAATAAATTAGGCGACCCGCGCACGGCGCTGAGTTTGAACAATACGGGCGCTACGTTCAACGAACTTTTTAGTTAAAATATCGAAACATAAGTTATAGTTGTTTTAAAGCATTCTAATATAGATACATATAACATAAATCATGATATAAAAAAAATAGATTATGTGAGTAACAAAAACCGGAAAATACAAATACGGTAATATTTACAAATTATTTTGAACAGCGATAAAAAAATTAGTCAGCCTTAAAATAAAAATTAAACAAATTATCATTAAACAATCATTAAAATCCCATTCCGTCTGTCGTTTTTCATAATACATCCGCTGAACTAATCGTAACAAAATTGAGTAAAGAAGATATATATTATGTTGAGGCCCAAGAAAGGCCGACGTATTTCCCGAAAAAAAAATGCAGTGTTGAAAAGAAAAGCTTCGATTTCGAGTCAAAATTTGACGTGGGCGTAAGTAGTACCTACGCTGTACCAAATTCGACTAAAATCCTCGAATACTAATTGCCTACACATACTCTCCATTCGATCAATTCAGGTTTATTTTTATAAGCACATTCTCACGCATCAATTGCCCTTTTGTAAAGCTGAACCCAAACCTGCCCGTTGACGTACAAACCTTCATTGTACTTCACTCCGCCCGCCTGTGTGTCACCAAACAACTGCCTCGCTATCGCCCAGCGTACTCACACTTGCGCAGTCGCCCGCGATAGACATAAAAAAAACAAAATCTCTAAAAATGTATAAAAAGTTGACAGTATTTTGTCACGCCTTAGTTGGTGGGGACCCGTGTGCTTGTGTGCATGTGCTAATTTGAATTTCGAATAACGCGTGTGTTTTTTGTTTTGAAAATGAAAGCGGTATTTTTATTCGTTTGTTTGATCGGTGAGTGTCATTAAATATTTTTTTATTTCATTTTTATCGTTTAGTAAATAGAATATAGTAAATAATTACTAATCAAAACTAATCAATAGAATCAATTAAAATAAAATTATAAAGTAAATCAATAAAAAACATCTACCAATTTTATTCAAACTAACTTTTTGTCGCGAGTTTAGTAGATATTATACTAAACTAACATAACATTTTAAAATATCAATATTAGACTAAAATAACCATCGATTAATGCTATGGATAGATGCAGAGCAAAGATTTTCTACAGATTTTTCGGTTCTATTCGTATTTTATCGTGCTCTCAATAAGCTTTGAAAGTCACTCTCAATTTTCTCATTTCAATATTTAATTATGTATGACCATAAACGTACCTTCCACGTTAGCGGATATATAATAAAATAATATAGAGAAACTAGCTTTTGCCCGCGGCTCCGCTCGCGTTAATTTCGGGGTAGCACAGAAGAGATAGCTCATCCCATATACCAATTTACAGCTTTCTACATATAAAATTGCGGTATTCTCCACAAACTTCCATCTCTCACTTTAGTGAAATGGGGAGTTTTGAAGAGACAAAAAGTAGCCTATGTCACTCTCCATCCCTTCAACTATCTCCACCCAAAAATCACGTCACTACGTCGCTTCGTTTAGCCGTGAAAGACTGATAAACAAACAAAGTAAACAAACACACTTTCCCATTTATAATATTACCTAGTATGGATTTTAATTTATATTCCGTGTGGTGCCGGGTTAGAATAGCACCTCCCCCTTTCTTCCCGTGGGTGTCGTAAGAGTCGGCTCTGGGAAAGGGTTAGTGTATTGTGGGCGATGGGCTAGCAACCTGTCACTGCAGTATCACGTTTGATCATCTGGTTGCTCTGAAATCGCTAAACGTGGCACTGGATTTTTGAATTCATGTGCTCTGCCTACCCCTCTCGGGAATACAGGCGGAGGATATGTATGGACCTATGTGTATTTTAATTTTGCGCGCTATTCGAGGGCGTTTTAGTAAATAGTAAAAAGACAATTAATCTTCTTTGACGAATCAAAGCTGAAGAGTTTGTTTGTTTGTTTGTTTGAACGCGCTAATCTCAGGAACTATCGGTTCGAACTGGAAATTTATTTGTGTGTTGGTTAGACCATTTATTGAGGAAGGCTTTAGGCTATAATATAACATCACGCAGCGACTAATAGGAGCGAAGAAATATTGGAAAATGTGGAAAAAACGGGGGGGAATAGCATGGGAATAGTCACTCATCCACGCGGACGGAGTCGCGGGCACAGCTAGTTATTCATAAACCAACAATGTATCAAAACATCTAAACATCCAAATAGGTTTTATGTGGCCAAGTGGCCAGCTGGCTGGTGATAATATGCCGTAAATAATGTCAATATTTGTCAGTTCAGTATAAATTTTGACAGCCGCGTATCTTAGGGAATAAGGGTTAATTTATTAACGAAATGTAAGTAACTTTCGCCGTAACGACATTAGTGCTAAATAATATAAAGTACCTATTTTGCTCGCAAAAAAGCGGGAGACGTATGAAAATCAGCGGCGCTTCCGTCGTTCTTGAGCTAAAGAGAGAAGGTTTTAATAAAAACGCGTAAGATGTATGAAATATTGCGGCGCTTACTGTTTTTTGGAGTTGAAAAATTTGTATGGGAGAACGATTTTTTAGTTTTTTAGTATGTTACACTAATTTTTTCAACACTTTCTCATCTTACAAACCTTCCCTGAACTTCAACGAACATTTAAAAAAAAGAATTGGCCAAATCGGTTCGTGCGTTCTGGAGGTATTTCGTCAGGAAGGAAAACACGACTTATTTTTATATAGTAGATAACATCATACGTATAATTCAATTATTGGCACTTCGGTGCCGCCCTACGAGTGTCCCGGGTTTACTTAACGGGAATTTAATATTTACCGTAATTAGATTTTCTTAATTCACGTTATTTTTTATTTCTATGACTCTTGATTAATTAAAAGAAAACTTTAAAATGAAGTAACCTGCTCATTTTCTATTTTTTTTTTCCTAATTTGTGGACTTTAATATGAAGTCATTGTGCATACTTAAATACAATTTTGTACCTACAGTGAAACATTAAATCTGGTGTTTCATTGTAAAACTAACTTACTAGCTTTTGCCCGCGGCTCCGCTCGCGTTAAATTCGGGGTATCACAGAAGAGATAGCACACATTTATAGCTTTCTACATTGAAAACTTCCCCTCCTCACTTTAGGGAAATAGGGGTTTTGAAGAGACAAAAAGTAGCCTATGTCACTCTCCATGTCAAACTATCTCTACCTAAAAAATCACGTCAACCCATCGCTCCGTTTAGCCTTGAAAGAAGGACAAACAAACAAACAAACAAACACACTTTCACAGTTATATATTAGTTTAGCCGTGAAAGAAGGACAAACAAACAAACAAACAAACAAACAAACACACTTTCACAGTTATATATTAGTACGGATTGAGACTGCTAGCTTGTCGCATAAAGCACACCTACTTAAACCTATTTCCTTAAGCCTAGTTCGGACTAGACTAGTATTTCAGTCGAGTTGCGAGTATTTCCGTAACTATAAACGTGTCTGAACAATGATAATTTAGTCGAGTTTCATAGTTCAAACACATTTGGTAACTAAATTACTTGCTACTCGACTAAAATACTAGCCTAGTCCGAACTAGGCTTAAGTCGTCTCTTGCTGAAGAATGGACCAAACATCTAAATAAATGAAATAGAGCAGGGGTCACCAAATGGCGGACCGCGGTCCGCATACGGACCGCCGTCCCGTTTTATGCGGACCGAGAAAATATTATCGTCATTCATCTTCAGGATTTAAAGTCAATATTTTGCACCAATTCCACTCCAAACTTCAGACATAAAAATATAACTAAATAATTCTTCATAAAAAATGTCATTTTTCTCATTGGCATTATGTAAATTATTATACCTTTGTACATACATACATATTACATACATATTCTCACGCCTGTATTCCCAAGAGGGGTAGGCAGAGCACATGAATTCAAAAATCCAGTGCCACGTTTAGCAATTTCAGGGTAACCAGATGGTTAAACGTGATATCGCAGTGACAGGTTGCTAGCCCATCGCCCACAATACACTAACCCTTTCCCAGAGTCGACTCTTACGACACCCACGGGAAGAAAGGGGGAGGTGCTATTCTAACCCGGCACCACACGGGCAAATATACCTTTGTAGTTTCGGTAAATAGGCTACCTTTGTTCATTTTTTTTTATTAAATGTGTGGACCGCGAATGTTATTTCATTTCTTAAAATGGACCTCGAGGGAAACTAATTGGTGACCCCTGAAATAGAGCGTGCCTAATGAAATTAGAGGGCTTATGTTTTGCATCGAGAAGTTTACCCTATAAATAAACAAACATTTTGTTAACCACATAAAATTAAATGTCATTGACTTAGTACTTCCAAACAAATAAACACACATTGCATCACAAACTTTACCCAAATACTTGTATCTATGGCTCAGTATTTATTTAAAGAAAATTACTGCAAAGTAAAAATGTAATAAAAATCACACAAATAATAAATCAGCGTAATCGCGGTGCGTTATCGGTAACCAAATATTTAGGAGACACCTTTAGGAATCTTTCTTTATTTATATAATTTCGCCTTGAGACTTCTGTTCAAGTAGAACTCTATGTTACCTAACCTAGTTTGAACTGGTATAGAAGAAATTTTCGTGCGGATGTTTACAGGGTCTCGTTACGTCAGGATACGTCTCCATTTTTTCCGTGGATATTTTAAGAGGCGAATAAGGAAATGCGGTAAGATATTATGTTAGGTGATATCAGAGCAACATGTCACTACTCCAGCTCTTATCTTTAAACTTAAAAAAAATGCTAGAAGCGTCTATCATAAATGTAAAATAGTCAAAATCATACATACATACATACATATTCTCACGCCTGTATTCCCAAGAGGGGTAAGCAGAGCACATGGATAAAAATCCAGTGCCACGTTTAGCAAATTCAGGGTAGCCAGATGGTTAAACGTGATATTGCGGTGACAGGTTGCTAGCCCATCGTCCACAATACACTAACCCTTTCCCAGAGTCGACTCTTACTACGACACCCACGGGAAGAAAGGGGGAGGTGCTATTCTAACCCGGCACCACACGGGGCCCACAGGGGGGTCAAAATCATGATATAAATATTTCACATCTTATTTGGTAGTCACTTCAAGCATAATACAGTTACAGGTCTATATATCGAGATTAGCTCGACTTGTTTCGCGCCAATTCGTGACCCATTATCGGGAGCAACGCGTCACAGCGGCTGCGGTTAAACGAGCACCTGCGCATGACCAGTATCGCGAGTTATATAAACAAATTTTCAAATATTACTTTATTTTATCGATAATTAAATTAATGAGATTATGTCCTGCATATGACTAATTTGATGACTTCTACCTATCATTTGTATTTTTTATATAAGCTTACAATTGGAAGATCGTATCAACAATCTGTGTCGTACCTTCGAGCGCTTGTAATAAGGTTATTGTACCTAATTGAGAGATAGTGAATACAATAAGGAAATACTATAACGTATTCAAAATCAAATCAAATCAATTCAATAATTTACAGAAGGTACATTACAACATTGGTACAATATTTACAATAAATCTATGTAACACGTGTGCCTGCACTAGGGTTCCTTGGGAACTCTGTGTCGCAAGCTAAAACGAGCTAGCATATATTAACGTTAAAAATAATAATCTAGGCAGAACAGTACAAATAGGTAATTATGGAAGCATGTTGGTGAAAAATAATGTGAAATTTAACAACGAAAAGAAGTATCAATTAATCGGAGAAAATATTACAGTGAAAATATTATTATATATCTACTATATTATATCTACATTTAATTAGTATTAAATTTAATTTAATTATTAAGTACGATAAAAAGTTTCTGCTAACTTTCTTGCGGCGCATTCTTCTTTTCTTTCCGAAGCGCTGGTAGACTCGAAAATGACTTGTAATAAGTGCTCTTAGGAGCCTATTTCCACAAATTAAGTATTGAATTTTTAATTTTATGTGGGTCTGGAATCAATTGGTTCGACCACACCTTCAGATACTGGTTTTGTACACATACATACATACATATTCTCACGCCTGTATTCCCAAGAGGGATAGACAGAGAACATGGATAAAAATGCAGTGCCACGTTTAGCAATTTCAGGGTAACCAGATGGTTAATCGTGATATTGCAGTGACAGGTTGCTAGCCCATCGCCTACAATACACTAACCCTTTCCCAGAGTCGAATCTTACGACACCCACGGGAAGAAAGGGTGGTTTTATTTAGGTATAATTATGTTTTAGAAAATGCTTAAATGGTCTTGAAGTATTCTGTTTACTAAATTGACATTTTATCATGCTCTGTTCAGAAAGGAATATCATGTATTTCTCAAGTACTCATTAATGATTCACTTATAATTTTGATAAGTAGATAAAATCAGTTATTAGAAGAACATCACAGTCAAAGAATGTTATAGATAGATATTACAATGTCACTCTTTTGATACATACAATAATCTATTGAAACTATGTAGAGATGAGACTTTATTTGGAAAAAAAATATCAAAGAAAAGTAAAATAATTGCTTTAACTACTTGTTGATTTTGGACATACTTTTGTCTTGTTCATAGTAAAAGTAGGAGTATTTATTTTTAAGTTCTTCTCTATCTGTGTTATGAATTTTTGTTGTATGTTTTTAACTAAGTATGTTTTGTAATGTATGTATGTGGCATTTCATTATAACGTTTTCTCGTTGTTACAGGTGCGAGCTACCAAGCCGACTGGACGTATGATAGTAAGTATATTTTGCATAGTTATTGGATATAGAAAACTGTAGTAACTATAACTCTATGACAGATAGCTATCTACCATTTTTCTAGTCATGCAACTATTTACCAAATTGATGTAACTAATTGACAAGCTTTTGCAGCTTTCTTGATACTATCAGTCCAAATATAGCGTGATTCGTGATAATATTTATCACGTTATCATGATTCGTTGATTATCAAATTTTAATGATAGTCCTTGATTAAGGATCCAGATTAAGTTCAATGCTACCGCTGGTAGTTAACAGCAAATGTCTCTGCGTCTAACTTGGCAAGGTTTGAAGTAGTGGGGGTAAGTTCGCGCCGCTTTTTCCGTTGGATACCATCACAATGATATCTACAGCTAGTCTTCTTTTATATCAAGATTAGCTCGACATGTTTCGGTTCAATCCGTGACCCATCATCTGGAGTCACGCGCCACAGCAGCGGGTAGTACGCGTTTATCCGTCATCTAAATCCACTGGATATTGAGAAATAAATATTCCATTCCGTTCCTTTTTTCCATGCACTTAAACATGGCGGTCACGGAATGGGAACACTTTGTAGATATCGAGAGTTTAGGAAATTTTCAATTTGTATCGAAATCGCCCATAAATTGTCTATCCAATCTAACCTGACCCTTCCTCCTCAGGTGAATACAGGTGGCCCGGGGTCTGCAGCTCAGGCACCCAGCAGTCCCCAATAAACATCATCACCCGTCATGCGGTGCTGGATAGGCACCACGCTCACATCCGAGGACCGCTGGTGTTCAGGGGCTACGGGCACGTCACGACCTCGGCCGAAAACAACGGACACACTTGTGAGTTTATGTTTGTGAGTGTTTTATGTGACTGTGTCGTTAAAAAATGAGTATTTTAATGCCTAATTGTGTATTGTACAGTCGCATGCATAATCCACATTCACGTTCCTAATATATGATGCGTACAAAGAATGGCTAAAATAGCGGTTGTATGAAACTTCGCAAACAATTGCGCATCGGCGTCACAGGCCCGCGCCACCAACCGCGCCGACTCCATGTTCCAAACTTGAAATAATTTGTTGTGTTTATTGAATAGTCATCTGTTTTTAAGCTGTTCGAAATTTTAATGTAAAATGTAGTATCGGTATCGATTTCACAGTGCAATCCATCACAGTCACAATCTATTGCATTATGGACATACAGTAAAGACAAATTAAGTATGATTTGGCCTGACTAGATCCATGCCAAAATTTGGGCTGTTTTTTTTTAAATATAAGTCAAAACTTAAATCCACAAGTGACCTGAGACCAGAAATAGTCCAGAAACTTTCCTGTGTGCTCTATTTACATCCTTTGGGAATAGACGTGATTTTATTTTTTTGTTAACAGTAAGATGGAACAAAGTGATGGACACACCGGCGCCCACTCTCTCCGGGGGTCCCCTGAGGGGGAACTACAGCTTCCTCCAGTTCCATCTGCATTGGCTCTCCGAACACGCCATCGACGGTTACAAGTGAGTACCACGACAGTTAGTCTGCCAAGGGAACACCCAAACATTCCAAAACATTTATTGTTCCTTATGCTGCATCATTTCAAAATTTTCATAATTCTGACTAACGATATTTTCTACCGAACTACAATTTCAGAATATTCAAATACCTGTCCAAATACATGAGCGAACGATAGGTTAGGTTAATTGTGACATTCTGAAAAATAACTTTTTATATTTATGTAGTGCACCGTCTGCCAATATTCAGATGAGAAAGACGGTCCGCGTTAAGTCCTACTGGTCAGTTAACTAAAGCTGGCGCGTAAAATAGACGTACGCATTGGGTTTGTGTAGTATCTGAGAAATGCACGCGGCGTGACTTTGCACTGCGTACGTATCATGAAAAGTCTGCCCGATTTGATCAAAATTATTAATTTTAAACATACTTTTTAGCGAAATTGCACAAGTGTGAGTACTGTGAACGTGCCAGCTTTAGTTTTAACTGACCTATAATTTACCTGATTGAAATAAAGATTCTTGGCAAACAGACGAGCGACGATCTGATCCTAAAAGGGTTCCTCTTTTCCTTTAGTGTTTTGGAATCCTGAACAATAGTAAATGCAATTAAACTTAAGAACTAACCAATAACCTTTGACCTAGATATCCCCTGGAGATCCACATGGTGCACGTGAAGACCGGCCTGACCCTGGACGAGGCGCTGGCGCGACCTGATGGCCTGGCCGTCGTCGGCGTTATGGCTACGGTAAGTCATTGACTTCAATTTGATTTAGGGTTTTAGGATTACGAGTGGTAACAGTGACAGGGGTCGTCTAAAGCATACCTAAACCTATTTCCTTGGTCACCCTGTTAAATGGTTTAACAATCACAAAAAGAAGAATAATCCGATGAGTTAAAGACTTGGCTTTAGCTAGATTCTTGCCAAAGACTCAACTTGGCCAAAAAACGTGTAATAGTCGTAGTTTTGACGTAGTTTCATGACGTTAACGTTTCGTGTACTCTAACGACTAACGACCCCATTCGAAAATACAGGCGTGTTTATGCATGTGTTGATTAGATTTTCGACATTCAGGCATTTACTGGCTGACCATCAGAGCAAATTTCTTCATGTTTCATTAATTTGACAGCTCAAGAGCGGCCCTGAAGCGGAACATGCGCTGGAGCAGATCATGCCGGTGCTTCCCGACCTGATGCACAGGGAAGACAATCACACGCAGCCGGAGGTCATCGACCTGACGTGAGTATTGATATTGATGTTTTCTGCATCTTTAGGCACTAGGTTTCACAAACCGTGATTAGTTAGACAATTGAAACTTTCACAAGTTATTTGTACCTATACTTTTTAAGATCAAATTCTTTAAGTAGGTACCCACATTTCGATTTAAAAAAGTCAACAAAACTAGTCAAAATCGGAAAAGATCCTCCTTACCGCCACCATATACATATACTTACATAGTACCTATGTTATCGCCATACAGGGTGGAAAGTTTCAATGGGCCCTGGAGGGGAACTACTTTAAATCTTTTAGTTAGCTCATTTTGCTGAAAGGAAACATTCCTTCATTTTTAGAAAGAGACAAAACTGCATTAAAGGATTTTTAAAATTTTGCTTGTCTCAACCGGGAATCTAACCAACTAAAAATTAAAAAAAAAAATTGCTGGTTTATTATACAAATCGGTAGGGTAGGACTATTGTTAAGGATAAAAATTGTCTAAGAAACATTTGGTCTTATACTTAGATAAGTACGAGATATCCATGAAATAGAATATTTATTACATTGTCATGTTTTTTTACCAATGCCTAGTACTACAGCGCTATTGTCTAAGGCACCAAAAATCTAAATCGTGTTGAATTGGACAGTTTTAGTGTCAGTTCGCTTTGAAATGTATAAATTTTGAGGCGATTTTTGAAATCAACTGTCAAATTAAACACGGTTTAGATTTTTGGTGCGTTAGACAATAGCGCTGCAGTACTAGGGATTGTTAAGAAAACATGTAATAAATATTCAATTTCATGGATATGTCGTACTTACCTAAGTGTAAGACCAAATGTTTCTTAGACAAATTTTATCCTAAACTATAGTCCTACCGATTTGTATACCTAATAAACCAGCAATTTTTTTTTTTTAATTTTTAGTTGGTTCGATTCCCGGTTGAGACAAGCAAAATTTTAAAAATCCTTTAATGCAGTTTTGTTTCTTTCTAAAAATGAAGGAACGTTTCCTTTCAGCAAAATGAGGTAACTAAAAGATTTAGAGTAGTTCCCCTCCAGGGCCCATTGAAACTTTCCACCCTGTATATCCTTTAACAGTGAACATCATAGTGCCAGCATTGCTCGTCAAAGGAAATCTTCATTACGTTTATTGTGACTACTACACATATACGAGAAAATGTCTCTTTAATACAACAATAGCCCTTAACTGAATGGATTCCGGATACGAAAGGACCTTCAAAAGGGCCAGAGACAAAGAATGCCCTTAGTGAAGTATGACACAATTGCAAGACGAATCGGCTCACAAAGACAGACAGCTTTCGACACGCCGTATTCAGTTATCAGGTGCCTTGGGTGCTCTCTTTAACTAGGGTTTACCAGCTGCAACTCATGGACTCCTAATACTGTTTCTTTTAAAACAGAGCTAATGGGTGACTTACACTTACTGTCTAAGCTCATTAAATACCTAAGTACAGACGACAGACTATCTGCGACGGACTTTTTAGTCAATGAAAATAGAACCTATGGAATTATATTGAGTAACGCACACGACGCGCAAAAAGTCTGGCGCACAATGCATACAATCCACGCAGACTATTTGTGCGCCGTAGACTCCATCGCACAAAAATTCTGTCGTCTGCGCTGCCCCTGAACGTCCTGACAGCGGAAGCGAGGAGGAGCATCGGTTTCAGTTGCAATATTCGAAATTATATGAAAGAGGGCGCACAAAGCAACGGCCGGGAATAAAGCCGTGGGGTTTATATACCACGCACCGCGTTGCTCTGCTTCCACTGTCACTGCGTTTGAAGCTGTATAGCTAATGATGATGATGATGAAATTGATGAACATGTCCCAAAAGTTTTGCTAGGTACTAAATCTTTTGGGATATGTTATTTAAATTCAGAATCACGAGCATTTTCCATTCCAAATGGAAAAAAGGTGATCCAAATATTGTTCTTATTGTGTCTTAAGAGGATAGGAGTCGCACCACTTCTCCATACAAACATAGTCCCCTGTTGTCGATCAATATTCTATTTTTTTTATTTTTTTTATTTTTCTTATTTAGAATATCGATAAAAGCAAATCATAGGGGCATAGCCACAACAGATACAAATTTAACGAAAAAAAAATTTTTGCTCTAATGTCATTATTCAGGGAGAAAATAGGGGACTACGTTTGTATGGAGAAGTTGTCCGAGTCCTATCCTCTTAAGATCCCTGGTAGGTGTGTGGGGTAGATACCGTAGATAGTACAAGAGGAAATCGCAAAATTCATACGAACTTGAGTCTCGACACTCGTAATTTGACTAAAAAAAATATCACACAAGATTGGCTGAAATTTTAAGGAGTCCTCTAATGATGTTTGTTCTCCACAGGCGCCTGCTAAGTCCACAGCCTCAATCCTTCTACACGTACCACGGCTCGCTGACCACGCCCGAGTGCCAAGAAGTCGTCACGTGGATCGTCATGGACAAGCCGATCGCTATATCTGACAACCAGGTAAGCATCCTTAAAGTAGGTACTTTCTTTTTGCCGAATCGTAACAATAATACAGGGGTCGTAGAGCAAGAGAGAATTCACTTAATTTCTCTGAATGATCACGATAGGTTAGGACTAAGGTCAGTACACCAAAATGTAAAAAATATGCGCATGTGTTGATGAACTTTAGTATGCATGAAGCTGACACCCTGGTTTAACACATAGGCTACTTTTTGTCCCGGAAAAATACATAGATCCCGTGAGATTGTGATAAAACAACTCTACCCAGACGGAGTTGCGGGCATCAGCTAGTTGTTTCTAAAACACAAAGTAACAAGTACAAAGGCAAATTTGTCCTATCAGAGAACCTTTGGGCGAAATTATCAATAAGAAAAAAAAAGAAACAACAAGAGTATCCAAGAGTAATTTTTACTATTTTGCTGTCTTCCAATGCCTTTAATAGCCATAAAAGCAATTCATGCTCTGTTAATCATTATGAGTATACTTACAATGATGTGTTTCGTACTTGTGAATATTACATAATGTCCTAACCTTTATGCTAGAATAAACTTATGTTAAACGGATACCTTTACTTTCCGGTATGACGTAATGAAATCAAAACCAAACCGTTTCCAGTAAACATTAGCCACAGACAAAACCTTCATCACTTTTGTAGGTGAAATTCCCTTATCATTACATCATTAGCGATAAAGATTATGGAAAAATATGGTCTACGTATTTTTCGGTTTTTTGAATTATAAAAAATCAACAAAGTTATAGACCATCAAACTTCCGGAGCACTTGTGGATAGAATCTGCGCCATGTACTGACGTCACTTGATACTTCTAAGCTCTCTATCTTCGTCATTTTTTGTCTGTCAAACTATAGAAACAATACGTGAGCAATATTTTTAAATAATCTAACTGACGGACTTGAAAGTTTTTTTTTATCATCACACATTATAACCATCTCTTTCTTTCCAGTACAAATACTTCAGCAATATAGACATCGGCGATGCCACCTTTAATTACCGGAGTCTCCACCCCACCAACCGCATAGTCTACCGCTCTATGGCCTCTTGCGCCTCTATCACCTCTCCGAGCTTCCTCGGCTTCTTGATACTCCTCGTCGCCTGCGCCACCTCTTCCTTAGCCACGACCATTGGAGACGGCCTATGCTTCATGTTGGATATGAAGAAGAGAATCTTCGGGAACAGCGTGAAAGCTTGTAAGATGTTGAATTGAATAGTTTGGAGACGGTGTTCAAATTACCGGGAAGATATTAATTTCAACGTCTGGATGACGACTGGCTTAAGAGTCTATCATTCTATACAGACCATGCATTATGTAGTTACAGCAGACTTTTATGTTATCTTTGACTGCATGGCTATGATCTGTACTCAGTTTGAATGTGACCAACATTTTGCGATTTTTAAAAGCGATTGTAACTACACACATTATATCTTACTTTTTGTAAGGTTCCAATGCTTGTGTTGTTGCATATTCGCTGTTTAATTTTGACATTGGACTAGTTATACTAATACATGTAAACATTTTTATGAATTACTGAGTTCCTTAGCCAGTATGTTAAAATTTTAAGCGGTGTTTCTAGTCGGACAAAAACGTTCCAATGAACGGAGTGATGTCACTTTGCTGATAGCAAATAGATTATCTGAACAATCGTTTTAACTATGCGGAAACTTATCAATCTAGGTATAATGTAAGACTATTAAATAAAATATAATGACGTAGGCAAAAGATAACGCAATCATAAATTTTAATATATGATCCTCAATATTGCTTATTGGGTGTCATAAATAATGTTTGTCGTGAATGAGTAATTATAATCTAAATCTTTAATTGGCCGATAACTAATCACCGGATAGAGCAAAGTCTGGATAAGATTGTATGATCTTTATAATAGATAAAAAACAGATGCTCTGAAAAGGAAACTTTCTCAGACATTGCGTCTGCGGTAATAAAATAACATCCAAAACAGTTGGTTCCACATTCTTCAAAGTAATTGTAAAGCATTGTCTAAGGCGCTCGGAATCAGGATCGTTTTGGAGACAGGTCGACACCAATCTCACTTCAAAATGATTTACTAAAAATTCTGGGAATTGGTATGTTACATGAAAGCTTTTTACCGAGACGCTCGGGACAATCGCTTTTCTTCGTCAAGCTCAATACCTAATTCAGAATGTTTGCTTTGTATACCTGAAAGAATTATTAGAAACTTAGGTATGCTAAGTATTATCGTTTCTTTTTATTCACAATTCTGCACAATATTCTCTGAAACTGTCTTTGAAAAAATGTGCAGCAGCAATAATAGCTTAATTGTTGAATAATCCAAGAAAGCTATCATTATTGAAGGCTTTAGCTAGGTCCTAAAGTAATTACTTATTTATGACCCGAAACACGTGCACCGAATCGCACGCAACGTACGCATGCCATGACATCACATTAAATAAGTAGGTACCTACAAATAGGTATACTAGATTAGGCACTAATCAAAAAAGCTGCATAAAGTGACTTTATCAATAATGTAGATGCAATCTAGATTGCGATGCGAATAAAATCGTCTGGAGATACGATTAATCTAATTTATGTAGCCGATAATTTTTTATTATTATTTTTATTGTGTTGTAAATGTAATTTTGTTTTATAATTTACTGTATAAGTGTTCAATTGTAAATATTTTAGGAATCGTTATGGCTGTGAAATTGTATGGCAAGTTTAATTTATGAGAGGTTCAGCCAGTGTTGACTCTATATTTTGTCACAATACTGCTCTTGTTAAACACATACGAAATAATGTAGCTGAGCGTAGAGTTAAAAAGTGCAAAAGATACTGTCTTGTAAACTATGTACTTCTGATGTTAAATGAAGTAACAACGGACTGTATAACACCACCACAATTATTTAAAATGTACAGACGTAAAATTTAGGAATTAAAATTATTAATTAGTGAATGTTACGATGTTATTAAGTATTTAATTAAAAGGTTGTGTTTTGTATATATTAGGTATTAGTTGATACGAGAAAGAGTCAATAAATTACTATAAAATTACCCTTGTTTCTATTCCAAATGCCAACGTAGCTGAATCATTTAAAGCTCTGTGACATGATTTAAGAACCCCCTTGCAGAAAGAAAGAAAACCTTTATTTCAGGCAACAGTGGTCCATAATCACATCCCATTGGTGTTAGTAAAACAAAACAAAATAATTTAGGTTTAAGAATTTTCAATTGTTAAAAAAAATTATATGTCCATTGGACCTCACATGGACATTAGTTCAATGAGCGAGGATAATATTACTGTGCCTCTACCACGAGTTGGTCGTAGTAAATCTCATTACGTTACTACAGGCCCTAACGTATTTACGCGCTTCGTATAGATTT
>BHDV01023143.1:125727-144474 GCA_005406045.1 Adoxophyes honmai | reverse complement strand
GTATCAACGCGAGCCGACGTCTTGACCGGCGCAAACCTGTTTGTACTTGTTTACGCGCGCGAAATACGAATTTGATTGAACCGAGATACTCGGCCGAGTACTCGGTTGAAAAAAAATTGAACCGAGTAAAACTCGGTACTCGTTACTCGGCAAAAGTGTTACTCGGCGCATCTCTAATATAAGTATGGTGACCTTTATTTTTAATTACTTAGTGGCCTAATAGTATCGAATAGGAATTCTAAACAGCGTGTTGATACATCGATAAATTTTACGGTTCAAGAAATGCCTAGGCGAAAATGGTTAACCTAAATACTTAAAAATTATACTTAGTTACTACCTTAGGTACAAAGTGATGTCTAACAGTTACTGATGGACTGAACGAAACAAAGCAGTCCGTCACTATTGTACCTCTTAGCTTAAAACCTAAAAATAGTATGTATGTACGCCTGTATTTCTAAATGGGATAGACAAAGCTCACGAAACAGTCATCATCATCATCATCAGCCTATATACGTCCCACTACAGGGCACAAGCCTCCTCTCAGTATGAGAGGGCTTGGGCTATAGTTCCCACGCGTGCCCAGTGCGGATTGGGAACTTCACACACAACGTTGAATTACTTCTTCGCTGTGTGTAGGTTTCCTCACGATGTTTTCCTTCACCGAATAGCTCGTGATAAATATCAAATTCGACATCGCACATAAATTCCGAAAAATTCAGAGGTGCGAGCCCGGGGTTTGAACCCACGACCCTCTGCTTGAGAGGCCACAGGTCGAACCGCTAGGCTACCACGAAACAGTACTCGATCAAAATCATGACTAGGTATTTCACGTTTAATAACCACTTTCAGCATATTTTTTTGGTATTAAGTTGGATTTAGAGGTATAATAGTGACAGGTTGCTAACCTGCCGCCTGAAGCATACCTTAACATATTTCCTTACTCGTCCCCTACGACATCCATAGAAGAAAGAGAGTGGTGTAATTCGAAACAATCGAAACCCGACAGCACACGGGGAAAACTTTGCTACGAATGAAAACCACCATCGCCGCGAAGCCTGCAATGGTGATCGTTTTGTCTATGTTTCCCGTGCTCTATCCCCTTTGGGAATACAGGCGTGATACATGCATGTTAAATGAGTATGTATATTTTTATCATCATTGTCTACGCTCCGTGTCTCGGAAGACCGTGATTTAAACCATTATCGTATCACCTATCGCATACATCACACCTAGACGGCCACAATTGCTAACTACAAAGGCAAAACACTGACCCTAGTCATCACCTTGTGTATAGGAAGTATGGCCTAGAATCCAAGCTACAAAGCGAGTCTAGATTGCGGCGGCAGCCATTATCTAATAAACTGGATCACGATACGGCACGGCTGGCTTGTTAGGATAAACGCGGTAAACTAAAAATACCGTATCGCTTAAGGGGCTTTTTACTGTAGACAACTTTTTTGGGCGAAGTTGCTCTCAAAATAATAAATCAGGCGAATGGTAGGTAGGTAGGTACCTACTGTTGGTAAAAATCGAAGCAAGACAAACGACAACCGCCTGGTTTCACACAAGCGGGAATTACAGGATTCTACATACATACAACTCATACAAGCATCACTCCTGTATTCCCAAATGGGGGGAAGAGCTCACGAAAAGCTACACATACAAAACCACGAATATTTCACGTTTCGTGCCCACTTCTAGCATATTTTTAGGATTCGAGTAAGCAGAAATAATAGTGACAGGATGCTTTAATTCCTTAGTCGCCTTTTACGACATCCATGACACCACACGGATTAAATCTTATCGTTTGATTCAGTGCACCCTTAAATGATTTGCCCTTATCGCCAAGTTAGTTATAACTTTAATACATGATAATGCAGGACATATCGTGAGGCTAGCAAGGCTTCAAGTCCATATAAATCACAGTCAGGTGACACGGAAGCGAGACGGATACGGCCCGCCGGATTGGCCACTGTTGGCTCGTCATCTAATCAAACTAAAGTGTGTAATGGCCAGTTACCAAATGGTCATTTTCTGCCGGTTAAAGATGACAGCGAGGTGGCAAAGTTGAATAAGGTGGTTTTGGATTAGCGGTAGAGGGAACGGGCTGATTTGTATTGGTTAGTTGAGATGGTTTTAGTTGACTAGATTTTTTGCTCCAGTCTCAAAACTACTAGGTACAGTCACGAACCGGGATTGTTGAGCCACTTGCCGCTGTTCGCAATTTAGACGTGTAATCAATGACCGATGTGACCGACTAGATGTCTGCTATTGGATTAGTATTACACGACCGAGTTAAAAACGTAGGTAAGTGGCTCAACAATCCCGGTTCGCGATGGTACATACATTCAATCACACCTGTGATTTCGAAAAATGGGGTAGGCAGACCACACTAAACGCGACACAGATGAAACCATGACTATTTCACGCTTCGTAGCCACTTCTAGCGTAACTTTAGGTTTAAAAACAGATGGAAAGGGTAGGTATAATAGTGACAGGGTTCTTAGCCTATTGGCTAAACTAAACCATATAGGTATCTAACATTTTTCCTTAGGCGCCTCTTACGACATCCACGGATGTAATGGAGAGGTATCTCAGGGTCGCATCAAGTGGAGCAAAGTGAATAAGAGGCGCGACGTTATCTACGTATTTAAATTTTACCACGCGTGTTTAGTTTAATACCTATAGCTTACGCACGAGTGTATTTGTAGGTACCTATCTATTTTACTCTCAATTCTTAAGCGTGAGCAAAACGATTGTTTCATCGCGAGCCCAAACCAAACAGCATCTAAACTCGCACGCAAACCCAAATAACTGCATTGATGTCAAAACAATATTCAAAGAACAATCAACAATCGATATACAATAGTAAATTGGTGAAAACAATCGCGATGTGGTAACTATCTGGGATGAAAGTCAGTCAGTGTGTTGCTCCCAGTAAAGAAGGTGCCTAGACGACAATGATTTTAATATTGCTTTTCGTTGTGGAATCGACAGGTGTGTTGGTAGCTTGTGAAACTTATAATAGAGGAAGACTAAGACATAAAGCAGGATTTAGATATCATTTCTCCCAGTGTGACTAAAACCAGGCTGAAGCAGATTGTAAAGGATATTGAATGTCTTCCAAGGTTGTAAGAAACAAATGGAAAACAGTTGACATCGAATCCGCCATCAGCAAATGGAGTGGTGGAACGCTGTGTGCAGATTTAGTGAACAGGAATGCTCTTTAGAGCAAGTTTTTTAGGCCTGTGAGTTTTATTTACGTAAGTTGGGATGCAGCTACAAATTAAAACAAGACAGTGTTTGTCTCTCTTTTGGGCAGTATGCTCCGTCTCTACTTACGTAAATAAAACTTAAAGTTGTTAAGGCTGGCCATATAGCAGGACGGTGCTTTCGTGAAATAGTTGGTACAGTGGAGTCTGTAGTGTTCTAGTTTCATTTATGTACCTGTCTATTTATGTGTAAAGAAAAGATGAAAAATCTTATTTTTGGGTAATAGACACGAATAGAAGTGGTCTCCACGGTAGACATAAAATTTACGCCTTCGGGTAGATTAATAAACCAAACAAGTATGGAATTTAGTTTTGTTGTAAGTCACTATTTAATCGTATTTTTTTTATTAAAAAAAATCTATTCTCGTTCAGTTGAATCAGCCTTTGAAAAGCACGAACTCATGATGTTTTGGACGAGCATCTTAGATACATCTGATCTTTCCTACCCCAATATTGGCTAAACTTTTATCAAACGCACAGAAGCAGACACGCGAATTATTTTTTGTATGACCTTTCTATGGTTTTGGAAATTCTTTGAAACTCTGCATCAATTTTCTTCCGGCGCATTTTTTAGGCTATCTTAATCTTTTCAGGAGTGCCAGCTGTTTCCGAAAAAGCCCAATCATCCTACCCACAAACTATTATTTTTACTGATGATTTTTTCCAGGCATCGTTCCTAGCCCAACGGCACGGCCAGCGTTTGCGCCTCTATGGCGATACGATGGTAAGCTCATTTACTTATGTTTAGAGGTGTTATCGCTAACGCTAGGTTCTCCCAATATTTTTCAACCCACGACGCATTCCAAAAATTAAAATATAGTCAGCTATTTGAAAAACATACAGTAGAAAGAAAATATGCTTCTATAATGATAAAAGGTAGAGGAACAAAACAATATTTTTTTTGTGGTTTCGGATGATGATAGAGAATCGGCTCATGGCAGCGTCCGTCTCTACTTTCTACGGCGCTCCAGGGCGTCGCACACTTTGGGAACCCCTGCTCTAACGTAACTAACAAAACTCGTCAAAAATTTAGTTTCTTACTCATTGACATCAAACTTGGCTAGTTTTTTGTAGTAGGAATAAGTTCGCCACGAAAATCTTGCTTCTATGCCAGTAACTATATAAGTATACGGTTAGAGAATACCACCACTGAACTGAATCGCGCAGCGTTGGTATACTGATAACTTTTTGGTTCTAGACACCACCATTGAACTTAATCAAATAGCTATAGCATGGGTAAGGTATACTGATACCTTGTTGGTTCTAGACGAAGTGTCCTGGCCCGGGGCTCTCTGCCGCAGCGGGCACCGGCAATCTCCCATAAACATCCGGACTTCGGCCGTTGAGATGGACTTCGAGAAGCGGTTCATCAGAAACGGCAAGCTGCAGCTCAGCGGGTACAACGGAGTGCTAGTGTCGGCACAGAACAACGGACATACCCGTAAGGATATTTATATACTTACCTACATCATGCCCGTGTGGTGCCCGGTTAGAATAGCGCCTCCCCCTTTCTTCCCGTGGATGTCGTAAAAGTCGACTCTGGGAAAGGGTTAGTGCATTGTAGGCGATGGGCTAGCAACCTGTCACTGCAATATCACGATTAACCATCTGGTTACCCTGAATTTGCTAAACGTGGGACTGGATTTTTGAATTCATGTGCTCTGCCCACCCCTCTTGGGAATACAGGCGTGAGAATATGTATGTATGTACATCACGTCTATGTTCCCGAATGGGGTAGACAGAGCACACAAATCTTTAAGCGATATGTGACATGCGGTGACCGCAAAAGAGTAGAACACGGTAGTCGGCCGAATTCGGCGAGAGACAGCTGTCACTGCCTAATTAGGTGATGACGAGTCAATTTTTTTCTTGGACCAAGTAAATAAGGACTGATTACTTGTCACTAAAGCTGAAGCCAAGACCGAAAGATCAACCAGAGATGTAAAAGTCCCTATCTAATTGGGTGACAATGAGATTTTTGCAATATGGGACATTCAATGTCGTAATCTTACATACATCACGCTTAAATTCCCAGATGGGTTGGTTAGAGTATTTTTATGCACATTTAAAAGTTAAATTTGATCATCTACAAGCGTATAAATCTTATTTACTTCAATCAGTAAATTCAAAGCGCTTTACAATTATTAAAAATTAGTCGTCCATTTCTCTTGTTGAAAATTATCGGATAACTTATGTTAAATAAAACGAGTTTAGCTCGACATGTTTCGGACTAATTCGTAGCCCTTCATCTAGGAGCTAAACTCGATTTATTTAACGTCCGTCCGATAATTTTAAACATGAGTGAGTCTCACGGTAGTTTAATGCATAACGTCCATTTCTCTGTTTATTCGATTGTCAACTTCTGTTATATGGGGGTACATACACACACACATACATATACATGGGGGTATAAACCGTGACCAATTTCACAATTTCTTGCTTTTTTTAGCATAATTTAGTTTCCTTATCTTAAGTAGTTGGCTTATCTGTTAATATTGTAGGCAAATAACGTAGCTATCACAAACTATATGAAACATAATATAATCATATAATTACGCCTATGTTCCCAGATGGGGTAGGCAGAGCACACGAAACGTGAAATAGACATAACAATGCGTATGACTATTTCACGCTTTACAGCCACTTCTAGAATTATTTAAGGTTAAAAACAGATGGATGAGGTAGCATAATAGTGACAGGTTGTTAGCCTGTCGCCTAAAGAATACCTAAACCCATGTCCTTAGTGGCTTAGTGCTATTCTAAACCCGATACCACACGGGACCACGGGATATGAAATATAAATAATTTTGTAAAGAGGTATGGGCAAATATTCTGGCCACAGAATTTTTTATTTTATTTTTAATATTCTTATTTTTTTCAATAACTGTAATAATAGTAAATAATGATGCTCTCGCAACAGAGTTAGGCATTTCGTAATCTATACAAATATTACAATTACTAGTAATTAGGAATCATTATCAATTCCAAATTACTGGAATTGATGACCAGATTACTTATGAAAACAGAAAACCGTTTTTCAATATACGCAATTTATACCGTTTAAAGTATTTTACATAAAAAAACAATTTTATTTCAGTGACGTTAACGAAATTGACACATTGAAAAGGTTTGGCATTTAATTGAAGTAGTCTAGTCTGTAGTAATTTTACTTAAGTATTTGATTACCCAAGATTTAAGATTACAGCAGCGGTTTATAATGCCGATTCCAAAGAAATGAATTACAAATGTAATCACAGGAGACTATTACAGTAATTTTGATGACCTAGGTAATGAATTACTGAAGAATCACAATTACTTGAATGTAACCGTGTAATTAATTCCAATAGTAATTGATTACGCCTAATACTGTCCCACAATGCAAAAAATCATGGTCAATGTAAGGATTATAGCGACTTAAGGGGTTACCATTACAAAAAAAGTAGACTTGATAGTGAATATGTTGTCTATTAAATTAAGTGTATATTAAAATCAAATAAATTAATGCGATTCTAATTCTTTGACACAAAACCGTTAAAATAAAATTATTTTATGAATTTTTCAGGTAAGTTTCTTGAGTGATGTTTTTTTTTGACGTAAAGATTTTTTTAGGCTGGCAAGATTGGCATGAGGAGTGAGCGAGACAAACTGCTCCCTTCTTGCTGGCTCACCTGTCCTCAACTTGCCTCTATGTAGTATTTCCCAAGTGCGCAATCATGTTAAGGGCCGATAGGACCTTCTTACATCAATGATTTTTTTACAAATAACTCTTTATAAGTAAGTATATATGAAAAAGATAGGTGGAAACCCTCGGTGTAGTACCTATATTTAGTTACTTGTCTCCCCACGTTTTCCGCCGGTGTCGGTATTCCTCTCCACTAACGTCAAAGGGGGGACGCAATGCTGCGCTTACCCAAGTGCATCAAACTGCAAGGAACCAATTACTATTAATACAACTACTAAACATTAAACTACCGTGAGATGCACTTATCTTATAAAATACGGATAACTCACGTTTTAAATCGAGTTTAGCTCTACATGTTTCTGGCTAATTCGTCGCCTTTCATCGAGGAGCATCTTCGCGCGAAGAGAGCGGTGGCGGGCAGTGCGCGTTTGGCAGCAGCAGCCGCCGCGGCTCCTAGGTGAAGGGCTACGAATTAGCCCGAAACATGTCGAGCTAAACTCGATACAAAACGTGAGTTATCCGTATTTTATAAGACAATACAACTACTATGGGTAAACCAGATTGATCTACATACATAAATTATCACAGGCTGACAGGCTCGCAACCTGTCACTGTTGAGGTATTATAGTTCCATCTGCTTTAAACTTAAAATAGTGCCAGAAGTGGCAGCGAAGTCTATGTGCTCTGCCTACCCCATTTGGGAATATGGGCGTGACTCATACATTCATAATAATCATAATACTAACATCTGCCCCAACCGTTAATCGATCCTTGGATTCCAGTCCAGTTCACCATGGAGGGTGATGAAGCGATGCACCCCACGCTGACGGGCGGCCCCCTGCGGCACCTCTACCGGCTGGAGCAGCTGCACTTCCACTGGCTCTCGGAGCATGCCGTGGACGGATTCAAGTCTGTACCATACCAGCCTTCTAAGTTCTGGGCTATTTTATACAGGAATATCTCTTCCTCGGGGACAAACTGTTCCTATTTCGTCATCACAATCAGTTCGAGACTTACCATCGTATTTATAACATTCGTCGGTAAATTACGATTAGTAGGTATACTGACCCAAACAGCACAATACATGCTATATTTTTCTAAATCTATGTAAAGCCAATTAACCGAATGGTGTACCAAAATATTCGTTTCGTGCAAGGAAGATAAGGATAACAGTTGGGGATTGGTTTTTTTTACACGAAATCGTTATCGAGACGCTCGGGATCACGATCGCTTTCCTCAGACAAGCCTATACTGATTCCGATCGCGTTAGACAAGAGCCCTGCTGATTATTTTTAACCGACTTCAAAAAAAGGAGGAGGTTCTCAATTCGACTTAATTTTTTTTATTCTGAAAAATCTTGTAGGTATGCGTCTTGTCTTGTATTTATGATCACACGTTGTTCCTCAGGTACCCAATGGAGATTCACTTCGTGCACATAAGGACTGACCTCAGCGTAGCCGGAGCTTTGGACGTCAAAGACGGCCTGGCGATTATAGCAGTGTTTTGTAACGTAAGTTCTAGTAATGATACTGTAGCGACCCTAGCGCCACCTAACGTCAAGTAGTAGAACTTATTCCACAAACGTCATCAACTGTCAAAGTGTTCTACATCGCGCTAACGAAGTTTCGATGATCGGTTGCATAAATACAACTTCCAACTTTCTCTCTGTGGAGTTTGGTTCCCATGCATAACATCTGCCTGGAGAGAGATCTCTCTATCAGTCTTTTCCACAATACGGGCATGTTGTGGAATTTTTGGGAACTAGTTTCTTACACGGGGTTCATTGCTTGTCTTTATAAAACTGACATCTTGTCAGTCAATCGATGTCAAGCCTATGTTCCCACGTAGGATAGGCAGAGCGCACGGAATGTGACATATACAAAACTATGACTATTTCACGTACGACCCTACCAGAAAAAAAAAAACTGAGATTAAATTTGAATTTCGAGCAGCCGGCAAATCGAGACACGGACATCTAGACTGTCTGACTCTGTCTGTCTATGTGTTTGTCTATCACTTTCTATTTGTACCCAGATACATTCCGAGTCGGACTATGAAGATGTCAACCTGGACATGAACGAGGTGATGCAGGAAGTGCCCAAGCTGAAAACCCTGGGCAGTCGAGTCAGTGGCGTCATCCTGGATATGACGTAATTACTTTTATCTACATCCAGACATAATGAGCCTACTATACAGGGTGTCCCAAAAAATTGTGTCAAGAGAAAGTCCAGAGATAGACCACTCGTAGGGATACCCGAATTACTCCATACATTTTTTACTGATAAAAAGCAGCAAATCCTTTCTGAAGGTGCAAATTATTTCCATACCAAATTTCGTCAAAATCGGTTCAGCGGTTAGAGCGTAAAAGATATAAGACAGACAGAAAACATAGCTATTATCTCCATCTCTAGAGTGACTTTCGCATAGGTAGCTACATAACATTTAGTACTTCGATTACCGGGAGCCCGAATTAACACAATTGTCTTTATTAACCCTTTATTCGGCAAGGACAAAAAATTGCAAATTACATAATATGACAATTTTTTTGAGATTTAGGGTCAAAAATATGCTAGGAAAAATTATTAAAAAAAAATCAATCTTTTCAGTTTTCCTGAAAACCAATGTATATCACCATATACAATGCCAAAGATGCGTAGTATCATGTCTACGTGGTAATGTATATCACGATAAACAATGCCAAATATGGGGTAAAAAATATTTAAAATAAAAATAACAAATATGTGTATTTTTTTTTATATTTATAGAAAAAAACCAGTTCATAGTAGATAAGATATCAAAACAATTGTACAATATTTTGTACGGAAGTTTAAAACACAATTTCTAGGATTTTTTCCCGTTACAACAGGTGTCTAGATATTATACTATATTTATTAATTTAGAGTTTATGGTAAACATTTTTCTGAACTTTTTTATTACTATCGTCATCAGAGCTGGAAAGCTGATTCATACGTTCGTAAGAAGAGACCAAGAAAAGGCGTTGCAGATGAAAATTTAGGCAAAGAAAGCAACTTGAGATAGTCAGTCTCTATTTTGTCATTAGAATAATCACTCGTCTCGGAAGAAGCATTCTGATTAAAGGGTCAATGTTTTTGCAGATCTAGTTTGAATCACATGCTCTTAACAAGCAAATAAAATCAAAATTAACCCAAAACCTAATGAATTGGATAATTTAAATTAGAAATAAAAAATAATGTATTCAGGCGTGAAATTGGCAATGTTTATCACAGTAAATATACACAAGTCTTTGGTTGTCTACTTGGCATTGTATATTGTGATAAACATTCGTAATTAGACAGGCACAGACAATGCAAACGCCAACCAGCCGATATAAAACGCATACCACACAACTCAACATATATTCATGTGCGTGTTGCATCCATTTTTTTAATTTAAACATTGATATAAAATGAAAAATGTCATTAAATACCTTGCGAAGCGGCGGTTAAAACTGTTGTTACGACTCAAAAATGTTTTTCTGTCAATTACTCATACATTCAGCTACCAGTATTTCACACAAAAATATACTTAGTGATGTTCATAACTTGTGCAGATTTTTTTTTTGTTAATGTACATCACAATATACAAAGTCAAATAAAGGGTTAATGAGCAAATGATCGAAATGAAAGAGTCATTTGACTAAGTAGGTACAGTCAACAGTAAAGATATCGACACGCACAAAATGCCGAAATATTTTTTTCACATATAAACTCTTACCGTCTGAACATTAAGGTCGTATCTGTAATCTTTGTCGCTGACTGTAGGTACAAGCATTCGCCAAGTCTCTGGTAATGATCAATTTCCTTATAACTCTGAATACTTAGCTGATTGACTAACCTATAAAGCTACTAACACTAACGTGATGGTACAAAACAGGATGTCATCACTGATCTCGATATAAAGACATGAAGTGTACATATACATACATATTTTCACGCCTGTATTCCCAAGAGGGGTAGGCAGAGCACACAAATTCAAAAATTCAGTGCCACGTCTAGCAATTTCAGGATATCCAGATGGTTAAACGTGATAGTGCAGTGACAGGTTGCTAGCCCATCGCCCACAATACACTAACCCTTTCCCAGAGTCGACTCTTACGACACCCACGGGAAGAAAGGGGGAGGTGCTATTCTAACCCGGCACCACACGGGTAAATGAAGTGTGGGTAAATGAATGGGTACATGAAGTGTATCAGTTTTATTTATTTTATATGAAATTACTTGAAATTATTTCACTACTAGCAGCCTGTCCCGGCTTCGCACGGGGTAGACAATTATTTATTTTTAGAAATTAAGCTGCCCCGTGTGGTGCCGGGTTAGAATAGCACCTCCCCCTTTCTTCCCGTGGGTGTCGTAAGAGTCGACTCTGGGAAAGGGTTAGTGTATTGTGGGCGATGGGCTAGCAACCTGTCACTGCAATATCACGTTTGACCATCTGGTTACCCTGAAATTGCTAAACGTGGCACTGGATTTTCGAATTCACGTGCTCTGCCTACCCCTCTTGGGAATACAGGCGTGAGTATATGTATGTATGTGTAGAAATTAAGCTGATTTTTTTACACCCTTGGGTACATTAGTGACGATTACCAAGGATCTCTATTTTTTTCAAAATGAAACGAAGCCTATGTCAATTCGGTTCGGAAGAATGTAGCATTCTAATAGTGTTTTTTTTTTAAATCGAACCAGTACTTTTTGAGCCTATTCACTACAAACATACAAAAATACAAACAAACAAACAAATCTTTCCTCTTTATAATATTAGTGAAGATAAATTACGGGTCTATTGAAAGATGGATCTGCAAAAAAAATGGCAAAATTCCAAAACTTTCACATGGTAGGTATCTCCGATCCGAAGAAAATAAGCGATTGTTTATTTTCTACTTTTTCAGGAAGCTACTGAAGAGTCCACAAAACTACGTGACGTACTCAGGCTCGCTCACGTCCCCCGAGTGCAACGAAGCTGTAACTTGGATAATCCTGGATAACCCCATCTTCTTATCTGATGCGCAGGTAATGATCTCAATAGCAGAGCAGTTCTTTTATAATATGAATGCAATATAATATAAGGTACCTGGATAGTCGCCCCACTTTTTGAAAACTTTATCTCTTAGTACAAAAAGCAAAATTCTTCATTTCTAAAACGGGTAGGTACTTTGGTTTATTATCTTTAAATTTATAAAACGAATAGACAACATCTTTAATATTTCCAGAACACTCTAAATTTTGGGACAGCTATCTCATATCATAAACTATCCCAAATTACGTTAAGGAAAGATGCCCAATCGAAAAAGAAGCCATCTAAACCCCAAAATCTTTGATCTCATCTTGCCGTCCCATGCAATCCCACAGAGACATGCCACATAGTCAACTTAGTTATAGTCGCAGAGCATCATGATAGATAAATAAAACTGTTAAATCCGCGAAACTAGAAAAAACCCCACGCCTTTAAATCTATCATGCCCAGCAGAGTCGGATCATCTCCTCGTTTTCCTTCGCCCCTAGTACCGCCAGTTCCTCGACATCGGGATCGGCCGCCACAACTTTCGCAGCCTTCAGCACTCCAACCGCTCCCTGTGGCGGCCGCCGCGCGCGCGCTTCTACACGCCCTACCTGGTGCAAGTGCTGCATGAGCTGCTCTCCACGGCTGCGAGCTTCGTGCGCAACATCACAGGGTGCGAGTACGGGAATGAGTATTATCCCATATACTAACCTTTTTTTACTTTACGCATACTACTAGGCTGGTGGGAGTCTTTTTGCTGTCCTCTTCTCTAGGAATGGGAGGAGGGAAACATGCCTGCTAAAATCGATGATGCTTTTTGCTTTACGCATACCTACTACCGGGATGGTAGGATTCTTTCTCCCGTCATCTTCTCGAATGGAAGGGGAGGGGGAAACATGTTCACTGAAACCACTCCGACGTTTATTGCTTTACGTGTACCTAACGGGCTTATGTGGGAGTCTTTCTCCCTTCCTCTTTCCGAATGAAATAGAGGGAAAAACATGTAGCAGGGGAAGTATATGTAGCGCCCTAGCTCCACCTATCATCGAATAACCGTACTAAAACAATCCTACATCGCGCCAACGAAGTTTCGAGGATCGGTTGCATAAATTGCTTCCAAGTTTCTCTGTGTGGTCTTCGACCCCCAGGCATAACGTCTATCTGGAGAGAGATCTCTAGTCTTTCCCACACACCCACTAAAATCACTCCGAGGTTTTTTGCTTTAAGCATACCTACTACTGAGATTGTGTGGCATTCTTTCTTCCGTTCTCGTCCCGAATGGAAAAGGAGGGGGAAACTAAAACCACTCCAACCTTGCCTTACCGAGTTAGGGGCCGGTGTCAAAATGTACATGTCAGATTATCATAGTTCTTTCAAACACTGAAAAGAAGTGAAATTGTTCTTTTTCCTTCCAGTATGGTGGAGGAAACGAAGAATGCCATATGAGTGCAAAAGAATACGGACTTACTAACACACGAAGAATGCACAAGACGAGGCTAAAGTAGCCATAGTCTACCAGAAGCACAAGCAACGCTGGCGTCGAGTCCAAGGCATAGGGAAATAAATCTGAAGCTCCGAACACACTGACAGCGGTCGCGGAGCGGCGCGGTGGCGTCACGGAATAGCTATGTCCACACCAGTGCGCTTTCGTGTTCACCTTGCGTCTTCCTCTGACGCATGCTCGTGCAACCACCAACCTCAGCGCACGCCGCCAGCGCTTCATTGAGGATGGATCTAGTTTCAGCGCATGCGCTGTGGTTGCACGGGCACGCGTCAGAGGAAGACGCAAGGTGAACGTGAAAGCGCACTCGTGTGGACATAGCTTATCGGTACCCTGTGTCTTCATTACGATTAAATCATGAGTCACTATCGTCTGCATTAATACGCATCAGACGCATCAGTTTGTACGGGAACTGAGACACCGCCTCCCTGCGGCACGTTTGTACAACTATCGTAATCGACAAGACAAGTAGCGTTCCCATACAAACTGATGCGTATTAACGCAGACGAGATTTAAGGTACCTACAGTGGTAATATTCTAAATTAAACAAAGGAGCGCGCATAGCGCATCAGCCGGGAAAGGAGCGTTTGGTGCGTTTTCGTTTCCGCTGTCAGTGCGTTAGGAGCTTTATACTTTGCAGCTACAACTGGTTTAAACAACGAGCACGTTCTGCCAAATTTCGCACTAAGCATGTGTGTATTGAACAAATTGATTCTGGACCCACCATAGAACCTAAAGCCTTGGCAACATGTCCTGAGTATTCCTATTTTTTGTCCCATAATTTTTAAGTAAAAAGACTGGAAAAAAGACATTTCGTGAAAAATGCTAATATAAATTTTCGGAAGTTCTCTAACCAACCGTTCTGCGATGGGTCAGAGATCAATTAAATCGAATATCTACACAATTACACCAAGAGTATTAGGAGTAGTGATACATGTGAGAGCAATAAAGACTAATTTATAGTGATGGAGTTACCATTAAATAGTTACTTATTATTATTACTCATGTATCATTTTGTTTTGTATTAGTTGATTATTTTAAGCCTGCAAAATAGTTCCTACATTTTATGTTGAAATAAATTGCTTTTATTTGAATGTGTCTTCATTATTGCCAGCATATTTTTTTATTCCCGACATAAAAAAACCAGTTGCAACCAAGCGTGAGAGAAAGAGACGACAAATATTTTTTACGTTAACCCAGGATTCAAATATTTTACTTCAGTATTATTTCTATGAAGTACCTACGTACACTCGATTGACCTCTGTATGTACGTACAGATGTAGTGAGAAACTATTTTCCTTCGTAAATTTTCGGAAAAGTTCGTATTTCGTACTCTCTCAAATAGCTTCGGTTCCCATTTTAATGCCGTAGGGGTAATTATTGCTTAAAAATGTCGGGAATTCATTCCGTGTAATACATATATGGAAATATCCACTTTTAAGTAATAATTGTAATTGTTTTAAGTAATAATACGATAAATACGAACTTTTACGAAAATTTACGAAGGAAAATAGTTTCTCACTACATCTGTATTTGGTTTGTGGTACATTAATATATGAGCAAAACTGAGGGTTTAAAAATATCTGTACACCCTTATGACATTGACAATAAGGTGCAAAAGTTTACATATTTGGCATTTGTCTGCTCATATCTTATGAACTCGACTGTAGAAAGGTCAAAAGACGTTAGTAATGGATTAAATGGATACCAAGTAAAATTGCCGTCAATAGAACTTAATTGTTCGCAAGTCCTATTGTCGGCGCGGGTATACAGGGTGGCCCATCTAAAACGGTCAGTATGGGGAAGTCCGAAACTATACGAGATACGAAGATCTCTTCTTAGGAACCATGACATCGATTTTAATAAAAAGAAAAACTGCATTCATACATTTAAAAAAAATATGTACTCAGTCCGGGAATCGAACCCGGTTGTTTTGAAAAAAAAAACTTTTTCTATTTCTATTTAGATATCGATTGTGTAGGTCTTAAGCAGTAAATATGTGCAAGAAACATGATTTCTAAAACGAATAAAATTCATTGTTTTTACATGCTTTAATTTATTTTAGTAGGTGTTCAGAGTGATCACAGTTACAAACGTAGTAGGTATTGAGAAAGGCGGTGGTCACTTCAAACCCCTACTAAAATAAATCAAAGCATGTAAAAACGATGCATTTTATTAATTTTAGAAATCATGTTAAACACACATATTTACTGCTTTAGACCCATACAATCGGTATCTAAAAAATAGTATTTTTTTTTTCAAAACAACCGGGTTCGATTCCCGGACTAAGTACACATTTTTTTTTAAATGTATGAATGCAGTTTTTCTTTTTATCAAAATCGATGTCATAGTTCCTAAGAAGAGATCTTCGTATCTCGTATAGTTTCGGATTTCCCCATACTGACCGTTTAAGATGGGCCACCCTGTATACTGTTTCGGGCAAAATTCATAGAAAACACCTCAAAATTAGATTAAACCGTGTTTATTAAATTATTTTACATGTTACATACATTTAACATTCAGGTGAATAGTCAATAACTTCACTCATTCTCATCAGGAATACAGTCATGGCTGAAATGTGAAAATTTGTGTCACAAATGTCTGAATAGCTTCATAACATCAACGTATATACAATATACATAAATTACGCCTGTACTCCCAGACGGGGTAGGCAGAGCGCATACTTTAAATTGACAAAACCAGAAGTATTCCACGTTTCTCGATCACTTTTAGCACAATTTTAGATTTTAAGTCACATACACAGCACGTCCCGATATTTAATCTACATAATCAATGCAATATGGCTACTAATGCTACTGCGGTAAAGATGATTTTGTACATTTCATGAAACAGGACGTTAAAATCACAGATATTTTTAAAACAGACTGTGTTTTATCTTCGATTCGATCGATCCCCGAATTTTACTAACCGTTACACGTATTGTTTCTAACAAATAATAACTTTAAAAAATCAATACCTACTCACTAAAATTTGCAAACTCATAACAAGTTTAAAAAAAAGTATTTCCTTCTTATGACAAAATAATAGGTTTATGTTTGCAAAAATTAGCAACACAAGAGAAAAGCCCGCGAAATAGTTAACAATAAGTTGAATATCATCCCCTAATAACATAAAAGTAATAAATACTTAATACTTGTCATTCATTACTTTTATACTAACAATTGCGCAACGCTCCAAGCATACAAAACCTACTTGTAAAGGACTATTTACACCCAGTGACCGGACCGGAAAAAAATTATGGTACATTACTGTTCGATTGAAATCTTTAGATAATATTTATTTATGAAATCCCAGGCGAGGCAGGCGAGTCTAAATGCAATTTTGTTTCTCTTTAAAAATAAAAGAATATCGCCTTTAAGTAAAATGACCCAATTTAAGGACTTAAGGTTTCCAAGGACAAATTTATTTTTCCATAATTTAGACTTAAAAAAAACGCGTTAATTATCTGCGATACCAGTGGTGCACAACGCCGTAGTCTGGCTTGCTGTTGAGACTGCGTCTTTGTAACGATGTCAGTCGAGGAAGGTTGCGTTGTCCAATCATGTCGGGGTCACCAATGTGGGAAAGTCTCCAATAGAGAGATCTCTCTCCAGGCAGATGTTATGCCGGTCCGATCGTCGGAGTGGTCAGTGTAAATAGTCCTTTATAGTAAAAGCTGTTTTATTTCATCTACTTATTCCTACATATCACACGCACCATCCACAAATGCGCATCTCATCTTTCTCCGATCGATCGCGCGCAGCACACGTGTTACCAGCGCAAGAAATTCATTTCACTGGTTTTCCGCAAGATGAAAAAGTTTTCATTTGCCTGGTCAGACAAATATGTACATACCTATAGACAGAGCGACCGCCCTGCCAAAAGGACAATCTCACTGAAAACTATTAGAAAGATTAATTACAACACTTTTTTTACCAGATTTTGTCAAAAAAAAATTTAGTAAGTGTGGTAATAATGAAGACGGTTCAATCGAACATTCGCTCTGGGACGGGTTTTCGTAGATGGTGCGTACTGTACAGTCGAGTTCATTAATATATGAGCAAAACTGAGGGTTCAAAAATATCTGTACACCTTCATGACATTGACAATAAGGTGCAAAAGTTTACATATTTGGCATTTGTCTGCTCATATATTTATGAACTCGACTGTACCATCGCGAACCGAAATGTTGAGCCACTTACCTATGTTTGTAACTTGATCGTGTAATACTAATCCAATAGCTAACATCTAGTCGGTCACATCGGTCATTGATTACACGTCTAAATTGCAAACGGTGGCAAGTGGCTCAACAATCACGGTTCGCGACTGTACACTTGTCAAAATCGTGCTAAATTTATATTTCGTCCACAAGTAAAATTATAATCATTCACCAGATACAAAGTATCCGTACAATCGTTTTCATTTAGCTTTTGGCTGTAGGTAATTAGAAATTTTCATCGCAATGAATAAAGAAAATTTAACTCTTCCAAACTACACCTTTTTGAAAGTAATTAATTTTGAACTATGTAGTTTCATTGGGCGTAAGAATATTCAGGCCATTTTATTAAAATTCTATAAAAATAAACACAAAAACATTATTTACAGTTTATTGTTCCGAGTCTTTAAAAGTTGTATGCTTCATACATTTCTATGTCCCTAAAGATTCTGACAAGAATACATCTCTCCCTTTCTCTCACTTTACTTTATCTAAAGAGTAAAGAGGGCGCAACGATAACACATCTGTACACATTTACACATAGTCTATTCGGCTCTATGAGGACTTATTGCTAATAATCTCCTTTAGTCGCTTCTCGATGTATTGCACTCGCGCTACGAGTTTGTCCCGTGGGTTAAATTCTGTGTATGGAATCTGCAGTACTTTGAATCCCTAGAAAAGAAAGGAGATTGAGTTTTTAGAATTTCTTTAGCCAAGGACAATACTGAAGAAAGAATTGGTCAAAATTTAGAACAATATGATAGAATTGAACAAAAAAAAAAACAATATAATTTGGATCACAGAGATAAAAAGGGACAGAGACAATCCAGAGACTCCCAGGCAACCTTTATTGACAATAAGGAAGAACTGAGAATAGATTATGAAATAAGTACAACATCACAGTCATACACAAAATGTAGGTTAGTAGGTAGGTACAAAATATCTTTATTGAAGGAAGTGAATCGAAAACAATTGGAAAGAGAATAAAGGATTATCAATTGCGTACTGCAAACTTAACTTAAGGACATAACATAATCGGGGGGCACGGTAGTGCCCCCAC
>BHDV01023143.1:41602-123005 GCA_005406045.1 Adoxophyes honmai | reverse complement strand
TTCATTACTTTTTAGAGATAAACAAGCAGCTTCAACGAGACTTGGGTAGTTTTTTTACAGAATGTTTTTGATGGGATTAAACTTACCTTGAGCTGTAGCATTCTGGTATAGAGCTGATAAACGCCGAGTGGTGTGGTCGTTTTACGCGATAAGTCGTGATAGTCCAGCCCTAGCACTGCTATCCTGAACACACTGCAAGAAGAAAATTACACTAGTGAAACAAAACGGACACACCCACGTCTTTATATTGAAATTAGCTCTCCAAAATGTGTAAACTATTCTTAATACTCGCATTGCGTCTGTGGTCTGTGTCAACGTGCCTTTAGACACAGATTTTATTAGTGTTGTGTGCTACCCGACGGTTAACAATGGTAATGAACGTAAAGTCTAAAATGTGGGTAGTTGTGAGCCTTTATCAGTTCAATGAACTGAAGATACTTCAGACAAAGCTTAGTTTTATTGGATAACTTTAGAAATTATACTTTCAAGCAATAGAGATTAATGATAAACTAAATTGTTCATGAAATATAATTTCTTCTCCACGAAAGCTTTACTTACCTTTTGTCATTTGTTGCTTTCTCTAAAGGAACTGGATGGCATTTTGAATCTACCGCAAACTCCGCATCTGCAATGAACCAGTGCATAAAATGTAACCAGTACTATTGACACTCAAATTATATAACAGATTACCATACTGTAAAAACAAAACGAATCCCAAGACAATACCCTGTGGAACCGCACACTCTGAATCATTCACATACTGTGACGCCCCTCGTTTATTCACAAAACAATATCCAGTAACCTCCATAACATTACTAGCGCTTCTCTTAAGTGGTTAGGGTTCACCGCGTCTCCCAATCCATTGAGTTTTCATGACAAAATAGCGATGCACCGCTATCAAATGCCTTAGGGTGACGGCACCAGTTATGGACGGTTTAAGCTGACAAGCACCAGTGATGGACACTTCATTCATAATTTAAAGACCATAGAGTTGTGAATTGATTGTTGTAAAACAAATGACATTTCCTTAGTGGGTAGTAAATAAGAGTCATTGTCCATTACTGGTTCTATGTCCATTACCGGTGCGGTCACCCTACATACTTCAAATCAACAGACTGATACACATATCATAACAGTTTCTTATTTCTTAAGCTTATTAATATTGTCAGATGATTTAAACTTGAATTACCAATCGCCGACTGAAAACAGTTTAATACTAATTAAGTTAGTATAGTAGTAGTATAGTTAATTTTTCCGTTGCCCATTTAAACCGACACAGGACACTGTGGATATAAATTGCAAAAATAAGTCGCTAGAATGCCACAAATTTGTGATTTTTAGTTTTTATTTTATTTGCATGATTTTAGGTCAACGAAAAGTGCCCAGAATGATTTATACATTCAACAAAGTGATCTTATAAACTTTATAAATGTTCCTTCTTCCTTTACAGATACAGAATCCTAAGAATAGATTATCGATGATTAAAAACTTACCGTAGAGGAACCCCATCCCGCTGTTGCACTCTCGCCGCATAAAGGCGTCCGCCGACACCAGACTCTTGAAAGTATCCATGATGCTCTGGACATACAGCGACTTCTCCTTAGTGTACACTAGTGGAACACCCACGGCAACGTCTGCTGGCAAGCGGGGAGCGCCCGGGGTCGTCATCTGAACGTACGCGTCGATAGTCATGAGTTTGCGGCGTGAGGGGATGAGGATTTCTGAAAAATAAAATTATTTTTTAAGGAAGTACACAAAAGGTCAAAACGGCACTTTATTACTAAGACTTCACTGTCCGTCTGTCCGGCTGACACCAGGCAGTATCTCAAGAACCGTAAGAGCTAGGCAATTGAAATTGGACACATATTATGTATTTCTGTTGCCGCTATAACAGCCACTACTAAAATCAAAACAATGTTAATAATTAATAGTACCAGAGCCCACGACCAAAACCATGTCTCATAGCAATACGGCAAAAACCCTATAAAATCGTTAGATTGTATGATTCTGAACCCGATTAGGTGTGTAGTAACGGTCGAAAGTGTAGCAACAGCGTGGGAGGCCATTTCTGCTGTGTCAAAAAAAAAAGGCAGTCGGTATTATAGCAATACGTCTGATAGTGAAAATGTACATAGATTTTAAAATTGTATTACGAAAAAGTTTGTTTTCAGACATTTTGCGCGTAGCATATAGCCTGGGTGCATTTTTGAAAATGTCAACAAATTTAGCCGACCTGTATCATAGCAATACGGATATTTATTTTTTTTAACTTTTCGTATTGCTGCCAGGATTACCAAAAACCTGTTTTCAGACGCTTTAAGTGTAGCATATACTCCCAAAAACGAAAATCCTTTTGTGCCATTTATTTCAGTCCTTCAACTTCAATGTTACGGTTTCGGGTAAATTCTTTGTTAATTATCATCTAATAAATTCAGGGTTGCAACGTCTTCATTGGTTTGTAACAGAAAATTCAAGATGCCTCAATACGATTTTTAAATGATATCTGAGTATCGAAAAGTTGTCTGATAGAGAAGGTGCTACACTTAATTTGTCTGATATAATTTTTGTGCACATGTGGACAACTTATTTTATCATGTCCAACAATTTTCAGACATATTGCTATGATACCGATCGGTAAAATTTATTAACATTTTCAAAACGGTCTCAAAATTTAATGCGTTCACATTTCCGTCTGAAAATTGTTTTGTTCGCATCAAATAACCTAAATTTACTAATAAAAAAGATTTGCAGACGTATTGCTATGAGACATTTTTTTTTGTCTAATTTTAATTTTTTTAAGTGATTTTACGGGTTTGCGTTACACCACTAACGTCTGAAAAATATGTTTCCGGTATCTCAGAACTATCATTCAACTACAGTCTGCAAATCAGACATATTGCTATGATGCAGTTCGGTAAAATTCTTTGACAATTTTCAAAATTCGGTCAGATCAAACGCTACGCGGAAAATATCTGATATTGGTATTTTCGAGTTCAGGATAATCGTATCTATCGATTTGATGCGGTTTTAGCCGTATTGCTATGAGACAAAAATTTTGGTCGTGGGCTTTGGTACTATAAGGAGAGCTCCCATAGAAAAACGTCATATTTTGGCCGTTTTCAGTGGTCCCCTTTCTACGAGCTGTATCTCAAGAACCGTGATAGCTAGGCAGTTGAAATTTTCACAGATTGTGTGTATAACAATGTGTCTACAAAAAATAAATAAAAACAAAATGATAATAATAATTAAGGGGGGCTCCCATACAACATACGTGTTTTTCATGCTGTTTTCGG
Organism: Adoxophyes honmai; assembly: GCA_005406045.1. Taxonomy (NCBI): domain Eukaryota; kingdom Metazoa; phylum Arthropoda; class Insecta; order Lepidoptera; family Tortricidae; genus Adoxophyes; species Adoxophyes honmai. The sequence goes on along the minus strand of BHDV01023143.1, from coordinate 119,712 downwards.
TACGAAACCCTTCGAGCACGAGTCCGACTCGCACTTGGCCGGTTTTTTTATTAAAATACTTGTCCAAATAACGCAATACCAATCATAAAATTCTACGCTCATAATATCAACTTACCTCCCAAGGACAGAAGTTTGTCTATGAACTCTGGCTTGATGGTGGAGGTGAGGTGACGCTCCTGCGCCCTGTTCAGGGCCAGCAGAGCGAAGACCAGGTCCAGCCAGGCTGAGGACTTGGCCATCTCCTCTTCTTTTAACGTATCTACTACCTGAAAATGAGATTGTTGCAATACAGTCACCAGCATTAATATCTGCCGACGAAGCGTGCAAAAATATCTGAGATGTCCTATTGCCCCTGATAATAGTCGTATCCTGGTTACTGTTCTTTCCCGTCAAGGGTCACCAAGACTAATATTATAAAAAATGGAAAAGTAGTAGCTTTAGGCAACCCATGTATCGGGCTTCGAATAAAATCTCTTCATTTCTTTAGAGAGTTTCTTTAGAGGCGATCAAGGAAAATAGGTTCACGTGTGCCAGACCGGTAACGTGTCACTATTATACTTCTTCTCAAATGTTGAAATTAAAATGACAGCGGTTCAAACGCCCGAATATTCATCCGCCAGAATATTCATCTCACTGTTGCGACATTGTGTAGAGCAGTGGTCGTCATCGTCAACCTTTTGGCAACCAAGGGCCGGAAATGGTGACAGGCCTCCATTGCATACGCTTTCGATAGTATATTAAAACAATATTCGAAATTCAATATTCGCAGGCCGCATGGGTTGTCAACCCCTGGCATATCATCTAAAGACCAACCTGAAACAGCTTCTCACTATGTGGCGGCACGAAGTCAACAGTCGCCAGTGTGATGACAGTAGAGGCTAAATCGCTTGCGCGGCACGTATTGATGTTCGCCTGCATCCACTCCGTGATGGCGGTCAGGGCTGGCTCGTGCCGGTACCTGAGGAGCCCCAGGGAGACCACTATGGAGGTGACTACAGCTGGCTTGTCTTTGTTCGAGGGCAGGCATTCGATTACGTCTCTGTGGGAAATTTTATTTTTACATTTAAATGACCATATGGCGATCTACATAGGAAATGGGACCAGATGGTAAGCGATCATGATAGTTCATAGAACATGAAGGTACTGCGCAACTCAAACAACAAAAAAAAATACGGATAACTCGGGTTTCAATAGAGTTATGTATATTTTTTATAATTGTATTTTGAAAATTACTTTCCGTCTTGAGGTGCATTCTTCGTGACAATGACGAATTGAATAAGTAGAGTTCTGAATTTTTATTTTTCGAATTATGATACGACAAGCCAACGCGCGTCCAGCCACTGAGCGACCAATCACCGAGCGATCAATCACCAATCAATCACTAAACACCAATCACCAATCACCACTCTGGCAAGTAACCTTACTTGCATATCCGATCGAGTAGCACTGGGTCCGGGAAGTTCAGTGTTGCCATGGAGAACAGAAGGTCAGCCGACTTCTTGAGGTCAATGACGTCGGCCTGCCGCGTGATGTTGAAGGACAGGGCTCGGAGCAAGGGCGTGCTACGACGACCCTTCTGATGAAGGGCACGCATTACCTGAAAAGAAAAAACTTTATGGTGGCATACATACACAAACACGTCTTTGTTCTCAAACGGGGTAGGACAAAGCACACGAAATGAGGGGAAGATGAAACCATGACTATTTCACATTTCATGGCTACTTCTATAATTTTAGGTAAATAGATGAAAAAGGTATAATAGTGACAGGTGCTAACCTGTTACCTAAAGCACCTATTTCCTTATATGATGGACTAGGCAGAGCCCATGAACCGCTACATAGACAAAACTATGACTTGACTATTTCATGTTTTGTGGCCAGTTTTAAGAACCAACCACTATCGCTTAAAATATACCTTAACCTAATTCCTCACTCACTTCTTACAATGTCCACCATGATGATAGTGAGGTATGCTGCGTTGGTTTGGGCACGTGGAGAGAATGGATGAATCAAGGATATGTAAGCAAATCTACAAGGGAAGTGTGTTAGGGCAAGGCGGTCGAGGGCGCCCTCGAAAAACGTATATCGACCAGATCGGCGATGTACTAAACAAAGCCCAAATAAGGAGTACCCGAAACCGTCGAGCGTGTATGACAAGAGTGATGAATGTGAGTGAAGCGAGAGAAGTATGTCAGAATAGATGCGAATGGCGCTCTGTTGTCTCTGCCTACCCCACAGGGAATAAGGCGTGACAGTTATGTATGTATGTATGTTATGTATGATGATAGTGAGAAATGTGAAGTCTGACTTAGAATACAAAGAAACATTCCTGAAAATGCTAATAAAGGTGTAAAGCTCAAGACTTCACCTTCACCATCTGCGATAACGTTAGATTAGTGATCAGCCTGGCGGCCTCATCGTCTCCCGTAATCCCGAGAACAGTGCTCAGGTCTTCAGCCATGGTGAGTGAGTTCATAGTTTGGCTGGCAGTCGTCCGAGCCAGGATCCGACACAGCTTGAGGAAGCGAGGGTCCTTCTCAAAGTCTGAGATCTTAGCCCTATTACTCGTAGACCAGTCTGATAGGATTGATACCATCTGAAAATAAATGGTGTGGTGATGAGTAATATGTTTATTTCAATAAAAGACCCATTTGATAAATCTTTTACCACTACAATTTTATCATGAAATGTATAAACATTATCCAAGTATGTATGTGCATTTAATTAGCCATGTTTTCTACATTTTTGCAGTCTTGCGATTAAAGTGAAATCTAGAAGAGAGATGCACAGCTAGCCTAATTTGACAAATTCTTAAACTAAATTATAACTGCAATCGTGTGGTGCCGGGTTAGAATAGCACTTCCCCCTTTCTTCCCGTGGGTGTCGTAAAAGTCGACTCTGGGAAAAAGTTTGTGTATTGTGGGCGATGGGCTAGCACCCTGTCACTGCAATATCACTTTTCACCACCTGGTTGCCCTGAATTTGCTAAACGTGGCACTGGATTTTTGAATTCATGTGTTCTACCTACCCCTCATGGGAACAAAGGCGTGAGAATATGTATGTATGTGTAACTGCAATCTTGTTTTATTACTTCAACCAACTTAAGCTAGGTATAAAGATTGCAATAGGGATTCAAAAGGATATCTAAAATTTTATAAGTCATTAAAACACACAATATTTTTTTACAGTAAAAGATGAGACAGGAAACTTACTTTCAAAGCATGCCGTCTTGATACAACAGGGCTCTCTGCCACAAGAAGCAAGGAGTTCACATCCATAGCCTTGACTATTTGCAAATCTATCTGTTGCGCCCGGCTCTGCTTGGCTGACTTGGGGCTGGGCTTCCTCGAGTCTTCTGTTTCTGGGGCATTAAGAGTTGCAAATGCTGCGGCGACAAGACCTATTGAAATTTAGCAATAATTTAACAGTTTCCGTATGAGGCATTAACTAACTACACTCTCAATAATTATCTACAAATTCCGAGTATTAACAATATTGTACGAATAAAATACAAGGTGATTGTTCAGTTAAGGAAAACCAAGTAGTAACATGTAAATTGTAAGTTTGTTTTACCAGATTTATTGTCACTGTCATGCTCAGCACCTGCAGGATTCTTATCGCCTATGTTCCCAGCGGCTGATATCTTCTCTGGCTTCGCCACGGTGGCTCCAGCACCGGAGTACTGCCTCAAGGCAGCTCTTGTTCCTAACCTCCAAATGACACTCCCACTGAATTTCAGCATCTACGGCAAAGTTTACAACTTTTAACCTCGCACTTGTAATTTATTACGATACCGGGAACCATCTTTTACTAGTTTTGATATTCATTTGTATGAAAATAAAGGAAAAACTAAGAAATAATGCCGTCTTACATCACGGCTCAGATAGCAATATTTTTGCTGTAAGAAAATCGGAAATTAGAACCTAGAATAGACATAGAATATACCTTTGAGTTCGAAATAATTTCTCAAGAATTATTAATGAGTTTTCATAAAATTTCTACAACATTTGGAAATTCAATAATTTTGAGTGTTTCTGACAGATATGTCACTACTGACTGACTGACAGTCACTGTCATGTCATGCTGTATTACGGCATGTTGCTATAACAAAAAAATTACGACGGAAAATTAAAAGTTTCATTGAGCAAAAGAGCTGTTGGAATTAGCAATAATTTAACAGTTTGTGCATAAGTGCTAAACATTGGCTAAACCATCGTCAAACTAACAGTATCAGATGGGACAAATTAGTCCAAGCTTGTTTTTGCATTTAGTAGTTGTGTAGTAACCAAACGCAGTCAAGACTAGTGATGGACCTCATTTTCATGTAAAATACCTTCAAGTATGTAATCCCAGGGCACTTTGTTTAAATATAAAATGTTTAAACTAGCGACGTAACTGTACTTAAGTAGAATGTAAATAACATAATAGAGTTAAATATTAAACGTCTTGTTTTATTGTTTATTTTGTACTCAATACAACGACACTTTCCACATGATTTTGAACTATCGTGACAGTCGCTCGTTGCTTGTGTCACAACACTATTATCCATTGAATTTGCAAGCGGTTGTGGGTGGGAGATTTGTTGATATTTTTGTGACTTTGTATTTAAATTATTGAGAAACAACAAAGCCGGTAATGTTTTTCGCTAAAATGGTACGTATTTGTTAGTAGTATTCAGTAAAACCTGTAGTTTAAATAATGCATCATCCTATCTTAAGGTGATACGTATCAAACAACCTTGGCTAACGATTTTGTTATATTTCAGCTTTTTTTGTTCTTTCTACCCTTTTCTTTATGTTATAGGGCGCATATTTGATGTTTAATTCGTGATATCTTAGAGAATACACACTATTAAACAATGAAAACTACGTGCAAAATCGTTCGCTATACGTACGTATACGAGAGTTGTTCTGTAGTACCTGCCAATTTTGATAAATTACTACCTCATTTTAGCTGATCATTATCTTGTAGGTACGCATGTTACTTTATATCTAGAACGACTTTCTTGTTAAACACTAAATAGAGCATACAAGAGGTCAATAATAGTGATTATGATTAGGTATGTAAGTATATAATTCAGTTTCCTTTTTTTATGTACACTTTTTTAGAAAATTTACTGAGTCGTAAGTCGGTTAATAATTCATAAGAATCGCAACCTGTCTAGGCTTTGTTTGTATTTATTTTTGCATTTCATGTTGTATGTATAAAACTTATGAAGTGAATTGAATTGATAACATTTTTGATTTATCTGTAAACCTTTAAGTGTTGGAGGTAGACTATACAATACTGAGATTTAACACATTCACGACCACGCCTAAAATCAAAACATCTGCGCGGAACCGAGCAGTCTATAGCTAGTACAAAATGAACCCGGCTCCCGGGTTCTCGGTATCTGAGTAATGTTTTGAAGAACCCGGGAGCCGGGTCCTTGGTTCTGAATGTGTTAATCCACAAAGTAACTGTGTATCATCAACTTTGCTTGCACATCACAGAATATGCTTGTTACTATCCCTTGTGAACTATGCAATTGTTTTGGGATAAAATGGCCTGTGACATTCCTCTTCCTTGTCGGTGTCAAGGAAGAGGAATGTCACAGGCCATTTTACAGTCCTTGACATTCCTAGGGGCTCAAAATACATATACCTGTATGCCTGCGAAAATAACAATTGATAAGAAATTCTAGAAAATATTTGCTACAACCTTATAGCATTGGTGTATGTAAGTGAGTGAATGAGAACTATGAGACTTGTTTTTGAAACTTTACTTAGATACATAACATTGATATTGGACCATTCTACTGCTGATATAAGAAAACAGTAGAGTAACAAATGGCTAGCCATGTTTTATTATTGAGAAAAGCAACGCTGTCTATATGAGGCAGGTATTACATTTATATGCAGATACTATTGAACCAACTGATTCCTGACCCATCGCAGAACATTGTCACAATAAACATTATTGAGATCTCGCCTGTCAAGCAATGCAATGTCACTATGACGTTTACTGTGAATAGGTTCTATAATGGGTCAGGAATCAATTGGTTTGATGGTACATCACAACTGTATTCCCAAACGAGGTAGACAGAGACAGACACACAAAACACTACATGGACAATTTCGTGACTATTTTACATTTCAAAGCCATTTACCAAACATGTACCAAATTCCTAAATACATCTATTTTTTGCAACACCAGGGCATAATCCTGTTGGGCCTTCCGTGGACCCCTGAGGGGTCCAACTGGACCACTTTGGTAATAACTGTTCTAGACCCACAAAACAAATGATCCATAGAATAGATCTAAAAAAAGGTGGCACACTTTTTTGTCATAATGAAGTTGCTGGCACCATAATTTCGCTCCCTGACCATAATTAACATGACTATACAGTCACCACAAACACAATACCTAGTTTTCCCATAAACAGGGTAACAAATTTATACAGGTCAATACTAATCTAATTATGCCCGTGCAGTAATGCACTGAGTTACTTTATGTTGGCATGAATGCAAGTGCACTGTATTCCTTTAATTAATTTTAAAGTTTAATATCAGTGAACGTGTGGAAAATACTATTACGACTCTAAAAGCATGGTCGCCATGTTTCCTAGAGTTTGAGTTTGGTTTCTGTGGATTAGCTGATTGTGAGTTATTTAAATAAGCCACAAGGCTTATTTAATTAGTGGTGGTAAAAATAGTCTAGGTATTTGTTCTTTGTGTTCATAATTATAACATATTTTAGTTAAATTGCTATTTGTCATATTTCTGCCATGAGGTTAAGGCTTAGTGTACACTGCTCCATTTCTTCCATGGATGACGTAGACTAAGGATGTGAGTTGCGGTATGTTTTGGGTGACAGACTAGCAACCTGCCACTATTCTCTACACCTCTTCCAAATATACTACTTAAACCTAAGATTGTCCCAAAAATAGCTATGAAATGAGAAATATAATTGGATTTTGAATGTTGCGTGTGGCCTACCTACCCTATTTGGAAATACGGGCAACATATGTAGAACGTGAAAGGTTCAGTATACAGAAACTAGGCAATCCAAATTACCTAATCTTACATGGCAACTATCCACAAATCTATAGTTACACAAATCTAAATAACGCGTGCTGCCTAAATTCAAAGGGACGATTTATAACTGTCGCACGCGCAGCAAAAATAACCTTACAACGAGCAGTTTCTCATTTCGGCCGGAAGGCGATAAAAATAGACAAATTGGTGTGTTGAATGGCTGCGGGCTTGTATGGTTTATGGGAAACTATATCAAATTAATGGGATTTTATGAGCTGAGTTCAGTAGCGCTTTTATTTGATTTTGAAAACCTGAAAAATTATCACACATGTGTTACTTAGTGAGATAGGTACATATACCTACATCGCGTGGTAGTTTTAGATCGCTCAGCGAAACTACTGGGGTTTTAGGCTGCCTTTCCTCCAGAGATGTGCCATACAAAATCCTGCCTCGTGAACAATCGCGGCGATATCGCAGTTTGCTAGCCATTGCAAAATAATCGCCGCGATGCCGCGACGACCCGTAGCGAGTACGCTGCGTGCACGCCGCTATCTTACATCGCCTAAAAATCAACGAAAAGAATCGTTAGTGTGAACAGAAGAGGCCCTTAGTCCTCGTTTAAGGAGACGCGTGGCGTCGAGCGTCGCGTGCGGAGGCGCGACCAGCATTAGATTCAAGCTTATGGCGTTACTAGCTTTCCGCCCGCGTGGAACTCGGTTATATTGCGGTATAAAGCAAAACTATAAGAAAACTTCTCGTTTCAAACGACACACGGCGCCATCGATCTATCATCTATCGATCGGTTATCGATTGATATCGATCTATCGTCGATCGATATCGATCTATCAAGCAAACTATATTTTTGTTTTCCCTCGGGAACATCAATTTTTTCCGGGATAAAAAGTAGCCTATGTCACTCTCCGTGCCCTAAACTATCTCTACCTAAAAAATCACATCAATCCATCGCTCCGTTTAGCCGTGAAAGACGGACAAATAAACAAACAAACACACTTTCACATTTATATATTGTGGCGTTATAATGAGAGCGATTACGGAGAAGCTAAACGAGAAGCGTTTCGCACCCCCAGACGCCACGCCTCACACTACGCGCGACATGCTACGTCTCCTTAAACCAGCGGTTCCTAACCTTTATCAGCCGAGAACCCCCTGAGTGAAAAACAAACTTATTCGAAGAAAAACATTAATCAGAATATTGGATAAGATAGATGCGTATGGGACTGTGGACCCCCAGGGGTCGGTGAACCACAGATTAGGAACCGCTGCCTTAAACGAAGCCTAAATCAAGTAAACCTTTCACTTGTTATAATCATAACGTCAACTAATTCGTTTTCAACAGGCGGGGGCCGATGGCGTCGGTGCGGCTCGCTGAGCGCGCCCCGCTCCCGCCCCCTCCCAGGTCCTCCAAGAGTACTCTCTAGGTGAGCATACCTTAGTTTTTTTTTCACTAAGGCTGCGGCAGAAAGTTGAGGGGCGCCGCTGTGAGTCGATTCTCTATCATTATCCGAAACCACCAATAGTACTTTGTGTATTGCATATATTTTTGTTTTTGTTCCTCTCAACCTAACTACTGCCACTATCCGGAGCCTTCTTTGTACTGTAACTTTTTCAAATGTTTACCCAGGTTAGAACGAGGTCTGAAAAAGATTGGGAACCCCTGACTTAGACCGTAAAATAGTGTCCCACTGCTAGAACATAATAGTAGTTGTAGTAATAGTAGTAGTCCTTAAACATGAGTTGTTTTGTGAACCGTAAACATGATTTGGTTTCATGAGATGAGGCTAGTCGAGTTTCATAGTAATGACGAATGAGTGTTGGAACGCGTAATCCGTTAGTTAATATCTACGTATGTCATTGTCATTGGTATGTTTGTATTTTGTATCTATAAAAGATGATTTCATTTAGGTTGTAACCAAATTATACGTGTACCTACTACTGTAAGGTACACACATTAATTTCACCCAAAGTCTCAATGAAGACAATTAGAGACGTACTTACAAAGGACACTTCATAATCAGGGGATTATGAAGTGTCCTTTGTAAGTACGTCTCTAATTGTCTTGTAGGGACAGAGCAGACTATTAGATATAGTTTAATGCAGTCATACTTTAATTGTGTTCCATAGTTCCATGGAACCCCAGGGTTCCGCGATACCAATGAAGGGGTTCCGCAAAAATTGATAAAAAACAAAAACAAAACACTACTCTCTGGCCAAACGTTTTGACGCGGCACTGTAAACTGTTGTTTTTTGTAGGGTTCCGTTAAGTATTTCGCTTTCCAAAAGGTTTCAATTACTAATAAAATTTTCTTTAGATTATTCTGGTTTGTTCTAGACTACTCTATTACGGAGGTGTCCTTCGTTCTTCACGACCTGTCTTGGCGATCTACTGATGGACCGCAGAGCGACTGGCATGGAAAGGTCAGTAGTTTATTGTTTACAATGTACCCTCACTAGCTGGCTTCGAATAGGAAAACGCGTAGAGTTACGTACTTACGAGATAGACTATACCTGTCACAGTCTAACTAGAGACGTCAGAAGATGACAGGTAGTCTATCTAAAGACCGGCCGCTGAGCACAGCGAAATTCGAGCGTTGACCCGCTGCTATCTATCTCTGTCGTAATGGGCAAATCTTTTGTTATGTGTATGAATATAACACACTATTTAAACTATATTCCAATTGCATAATGTGTTTTGGGTAATATTAGTCTCACGTATCAGTTGTTACTAATCCTTAGAACCCTAAATAACCACAAAGAATCTAAGACAAACAAGGTCCCTAGCGAGAAATAACGTGCCAAGACATAACGTCCATACATAAATTTAAATAAGTTACTGGTAATGTATGCCCTCCTTATTTTTTCGTTACTTTCTGTGTTTGGGCTTTAGTCTTTCGTATACGTTGTCCGAGTTACAATAGTCAATAAGTTATAAGCTTATAAGTTAGTTGATATGTTATGACTGTTATGAGAAACTACAAAAATGGATGCTTTCTTTCTTCCGTCTCGAAACATTTGCCGCCCACAACTGTAATTGCTATAGAAAATTAGGGAAATAGTAATACTTTCGACGTCTTCAATTAAGTACTTAAAAGCTGATAGGATAGCCATTTCAATGAAACTTTATTTCGTTTCAAAACAATTTACTGTCATCGATTAATAAATAAAGCTACACATGCGTCAAACTTTAATTTAGATTAAAAAATTGCTTATAAAATACGCTCCCGGTCATGATAGTACTTGAAATTTATCACAACCTCAAAATGAAAAATCGCGTCGCAGCGAATACATTTAGCGACTGCGTTCTTCGTTTATGAACTCTTAAAAAGATTTATGTATTCATGTTTTCAACGATTTAGTAGATAGAAATGAAAAAAAAAAGCTTTTGTTTTTCCACTTCTTTCCTTAACAAACATAACATAATGGAGTCTCATCATCCGCATCTCCTGATCATCACTCCTTTGAGCCATATTTGAAGTTAAACAAAAAAATGAAAAAGCGAAGTACCTACCTATCTCTATTCGGGCATTATGTAAATGCTAAAAATGGGAGTTACTGCCACTAAACTACTTTTGCTTCGAACCTAAATCTAAAATTTTGCGTTAAAGAATGTCCCGCATTAGAGATTCGTGACAGAAGACACACGAGTTTTGTCTCAAACTCAGAATAAAAAATCGCATCACAGCCGAAAACGTTTAGCGACTGCTATCCACGTTTTTGAAGTATTTAAAAAGATTTAAGAAGATTTACGTGCCACGCACCAAGTTTCCCAATCTCCGTGATGGGGTGTGGGCGGAAAGTTTGTCAATATTTAGCGAGACAGGTCGAAGGCGGCCCGTCGCAGGAGTTTCTACAGGCGTTAAGTGTGCAAACACAACACGTTGGTTCGCATTTGAGGGTTTTAATTGTTTTTGTAACACTTGATAGTGCTGGTTCTACTCTGGACAGCAGTTTAACGGATTTCTCGTGTGGATTTCGTTGTAAATCTTAGAAAATTGTTTTTTTTTTGGTAAATTTTTTCAACTATTCTCAAAGGACTTCTTTACTTTTGTTTCCAGAATTTCGTAAGTAATTAGCTGTCGAACCGATTTTTTGTAAAATTTAAATTGAGCCTCATAGTCAGTTTACGAGTGTCTTTAACAGTAGTTACTATAAAGTGTAACCATCCATAATAATGTATCTATTACTTTTCTATCTATAGCTGTTAGATCTTTAAATGACAATGAGCTAAGGATTAAGTCAAATCAAAAATCTATATAAACTTAATACAGTTCCACAAACACACATAATCAAAAACGCCCTAACAGAACTACTCCAGAAAACTAAACACCGTCCCCTTCAAAATTGTCGTGCCAGTCGATAATACAACATTCCATCAAATCAATAACAGCCCTCCTTATCACACATTCCTAATAATCCATTGGATGAAAAAAGACCAACGATCTGATCCCAATAAATTGATGCCCCATGGGGTCGGATTGGCGGACATATCGGATAAATAGTTTTCCATTTGTCTCTCCTTCGCAGTGCAGGGAACTATCCCTAATGGTGTCAACATCGATTTTGTGTCGAGATCATGTCTTGATTATGCCAAGGGTTCGTGGGAAGCCCTTCAAAGCTTGCGTGAAAGGGTCCGAGTTAGTTTTGCGGTGAAGTTTTCCAATATATTAATTTGCTTTATTAAATTTTTGTGAGCGCTTTGACGGCGATGTCAAATCAACAAAGCTTTAACGATTTTTTTTTAATGGGAGCTGTTAAGAGGACTAAAATGGCATAAGATCATCAACATAGGTACATTGCTTCAAATGCTAACACTAAACAAGTTGGTAACACCGATACATACATGCATTTAAATTACATCTGCCAAGGATTTGTTCTTTTGGAAGCCTGCCCGTGTGTTAGGTTCCATTCGGTACCTTTTTAGAGTATACTAGTAGGTACATAGTATACTTACTAAACGGAACAAGACCAAGTGTCCCCTAAAAAATAGTTTCGCAACTTCAGTCCTTTCGAGACCACGGATGCTACGGCGCGATCGAAACGTTTTGTTTAATAACAAGAGTAGAAATCTTGAAAGTTTAAATCAGTAAACTGAACAAGATCGTGCTATTCAGTACCAAAGCGTTGCCAATTCTATAAGTTGCAAGGCTATATTATTTAACAATTAACACCAATTCAGGAGCTCCTTCACGTCCAAATAACTCACAAAGCAGTCATCTTCCGACATTAATCCCTCGGCTAAGACGAGGGAGAAATCTAATCTACGTGCAATAGAGTAATCCCCATTAAGATGAACTTACTGGAACCCGAGACGATATCGTCGTCCTTATCTGAATGGTACGACGAGAAAGGGACGTATTGATGTCGATTTCCTTGCTGTAACAGCTGACTTCTTTTATTATGAGATCTGAACGTGTTTGGTGATTATGATTAAGAGTTTGTCTGGGATATCAGGATCTGTTTGTATGCGTTGCATTCTGTAAATTGTAACGAAACTTACCTAATTAACACGTTCGCGTCCGGTGACACAACGTCTGTGACCAAAAAATTCTTACTCCTATGCCAGTGACACTTATCTGTGACCATGTTGTTCGTACTCCTGACCACGATAATTTCGCCCGGCATAGTTTAAGGGCTGAGTGAAACGCTGCCGGACGCGAACGTGTTAAAAAGAAACTTGCTAGGTTTTCCATGGCATTACTCTTTTTGGCAATCGCAGTTTTTTTTATCTAAGGACACACGGGCCACTGGCCACAACCACAAAACTCCGCCACCAGCATCTTTACTGTAGTTTTCATACATTTTATATAGACTTGCTCACGGTTGACACCGGTGGCCGCCACACGCTACAATCATCGCAGCTCGCCTCTTGTGCCCCGCACCGGCCACTAAACCCCTTTCTGAACTAAACAAGTGGCTGTCGCGCTTCAGCTACTTTTGTAGCTGCGTCTAGCTTCTCGTGGCGGCGTTTGTGTCTGTGGCCGGTTACCCGTGTGCAGCGACACTGAAGCGCTGGTAGACTCAATTATAATTTTAAACAAAAAAAACCGACTTCAAATTAGCAATATTTTGAAAGTATTCTGTTTACTGAATGTAAAATTTAGACTTCATCAACAAATTACCGAAAACGTCGTACATCTCCATATCAAATTTGAAGAGTTACCTCGATTTCTCCAAGATTCCATCATCAGATCCTGCTTTCGTGCCAATGGGACCAATTTCGAGTTATACCCTTTCGAATAAAAAAAATATTTTGAAAATCGGTCCACGGGTCTCCGCGATATCGAGAAAACACACACAAAAAAAAAAAAAAATTAGGTTGAATTGAGAACCTCCTCCTTTTTTTGAAGTCAGTTAAAAACAGTTGAAAGTTGAATAGGTTCAGCCGGCTCAGCACATCTAGGCACGAGTACCTAGAGATGTTTGCGAGATGGACTACACTTATCACAGACTATTTGACTAACTAGAGACGTCAGTAAATGATAAGTAGTATATCCCACGTGCGTATTGCTGTGCTAAGCCTACAGGTGAGACTTTCTGAAGGTCCATGTTTACTGAAACTTACTGTTGACGCATTGATACTGCTAATGATGGCTCGGAGACAGGTTCCTGTCTGGTTCTTCTTGTATTTGTATTTTTGTGGCAGTCTAGTTGCAGGTTTAGTGGGGTTTGCGTTCAACGCAGATGCTAATGATTTACTTATCTAACTTCCCTATTTCGTAGAAGAGAAAATAACTTTTTGTATAAGACTCGTTAGGCCCGTTTACATTAAGATGGAAACTATTTATCTATTAAGGGGCCGAGTACAATAATAAACACACGAGTTTCCTGAAGATAGTCACGTATCAATTCGGATTTTAACACTGTACTCGCAGTTGGTGTCCTATGTTTATAATAGCGACAACCATAGAGACAAAGGCATCCTCAAGTTTGTCTTTCAATCATTTAGGTCTATCAACAGTATGTTGCCTAATAACGACTAATGGTAGGTATAAATAAAATAAATCTGCATTAGTAAAAACCCAAGTTACCCCATAATCCTCAGTGCGCTAGCTAAGTGAAACCGAAGCCAGTCTGAAGGTTGCCAGTAATATAATTCCAATACGTCTGGAACCCCCCACTGACTTCCCCCCAACCAACCGCGCGTGAAACAGATAAGCGAGACACGGAGTTTTCACAAAAATTCAATTTGCTCTGCTAACATGCAACGCTTTACGCGAGGGGAGGCCTCTAATTGCAGACCACTTTAACTTTAGTCTAAGACGTAAGTGCACTGTAAAAAAAAATAATTTTAAACAAAAAAAAACCGACTTCAAATTTGGGCTATACTGAAAGCATTTGTCTAATAATGAGGGTGACCTTCCATCACCAGCAGGCCTCACTAATTACTGAAATTATAATTTCCAGTCTGCAGGTGCATTCAGTATTGAAAGAATTATCCTTTAACTCCTAAGCATTAAGGAGTTGACCTTCCATCATCAGCTCAGTCATATTTTTTTTACTGCCAGACGTAAATATTGGTGTAGCTTTGAAAAATGTACTAAAAACATTACCTGTGCCAATAAAATTTGAGGGTTGCCCTCGATTTCCCTCATATTCCATCACCAGATCAAGATATGCTGGCAATGGGACCACCTGGAAACTATACCCTTTCAAACAAAAAAAAATATTTCTAAATCGGTCCAGGCGTCTTCGAGTAATCAGCGAACACACATAAAAAAAAATAATGATGATAAAAAAAATAATAATAATAAAAAAATATCCCGACGAATTGAGAACCTCCTCCTTTTTTTGAAGTCGGTTAACAAGTTTAAAGTGTACTCAATAAGCGATTCGATCCTTTGGCTTACTGTAGATAAAACGACAATGGGCGTTATGACATTTTCCTGTCTCTAGTAAAGCGGCGACTACACTGAATCGTCCACCTACTGCGGTCGCTGCATACGTTAGACCAGCCATTCTCAAAGTGTGTTCCGCGGAACCCCAGGGTTCCGTGATGCCCTTGAAAAAAAAAACAAAACACCAATCTCTGATCGAAAGTTTTGACGCGGCGAATACATGGACGGACGGGTGGATAAATAATACTTTTAAAAACTGCTGTTTTTTTCGTAGGGTTCCGTCAAGTGTTTTGCTTTCCAAAAGGGTTCCGTCACTAAAAAAGTTTGAGAAACGCTTCGTTAGACTGTCCGCTGGTTGCCGTCGCCTAGTCAGCCGTGACAGGTGGTCTCTCCATGCATGCTCGAGTGACATGACAATGTTGCAGTCACGTCATGCAACATACGGCAATGCAAGTTCGCTAAGGCGATTGAAAATAGGTTCTATGGCTTCACACACACCTGCTATAATGTATACTACACATTATTGTACATGGTATCCCGAGATTTATTATCCAACAAATCTTGTCTTATCAAGTATCACAGCTTAAAGGCAGTTATTTAAAGTTTCTTGTAGTTCTTTTTTCGGAAAAAACAACACATTTTCGTCTATACAAGTAACTACACATTAGCAAAGCTAACATTAAAAGGTAATTAAAAATATTTTACTAAAAGCATATAAACATTTCCAGACGGTCATTGTTGCCAGACTGAATAAATTTCACCACTTTATTATGCAACGCCGAAGCGAAGGGCTGAAAGTCATTAGCAATGGAAATAAAAAGAAAACCACTACACTGTAGACTGACATGTTATTTTTATTTTCTCATGCATTTCCGTAAACATGTCAAAGTTCTACATTTTGTTGAAGTTTGAACATAATACTACAGAGACTACTACTACTATACTACTGGCAGAGATCCCCTCGGGGATAAGTTCGCCTTTGTACATTTAAGCTGTTGTCCTGTATTTTGTTTTTTGTAATTGTTTTATGTACAGTCAGCGTCTGATACATGTATACACTTTAGTACCTTTTCTAATTAACCTCATATTTGAACTCTCGCATGAAATTGTCACTGCGATCACAGTGACAAAGTACCAAAGTGTAACCATGTATCAGACGCTGACTGTACAATAAAGAGTCATACAATACAATACAATACAATAGTATTGTAACAATACTAACATAAAACTCACTCGTAACAAAATATCACGGAAACCTCACGTTTCAAATCAAATTGCTGCTGCGTTTTGCCATATACCAAATAGAATTAAAATGTCTAGTGTCTGACATTTTGATTGAAATACAATGTACTTAGGAAATATCATGCACATGCACATAGCAACCAAAATTTGGGTAACCCTCTATTTGGTACTTAACCTTTACCGTCCGGAACTGTTTTGGCATAACAGACTTGGCATATTTGGTTATCGCCGAATGGTAATGTGGCAGAAACCTTATTGCATAATTAAAAACATCACGAAAATGAATTATTGCGCATAGCATGCATACTACGAAAACTATGAAGAGACCTTCTACCACACTCATTTTTCATATGTATGGTCGAGCTGTCATTCGTCTTAATTTCTTCCATTCACGCTTGACACACATCGTCTATCTATCTATCAATGCACACGACAGGCACACGCTCACATTCATTTAGATATCGATAAAATCATTGCGATTCTTTGTGTTATCGTACTTTGTATTCATTGGGCGCAGTTTCCTCTGAAGCTGCGTGCTCGGAATCCGTTTATAATTTCAATTCCGACTATCACCTCTACTTTTGCAAGTATGAATCTTACTTTGGAAACAGACATATTGTTGTCAGTTCGCTGTATATTTTGTAATGCTGAATATGACTGCTACTTCCACCTTATACAATATTTACTGAGCAAAAGTAAATCAAGAAAAGAAACAATCTAGATCATCGAAATAGTAAGCGTAGATGTTGACTTTCAGTTACAAGTAGTGCTAAGTGAAAGTTTTTTCGTTTTCTGATAGGATCATTTATAATAAAACGCAGATGATTTGTTTCATTTGTTATCAAACTGGGATAATGTTGACAGTAGCGCAGCCAGATCGCCTTGGCATACGATTATTGATTGCACAATCGCCCGCCTACATCGAACACGTTTTCTAGACTTCCAGCTAGGCAACTTAGCTGCATAAAAGACTTTGACTTTAATGAAATTCGCAAAAATCGCTCTAGCAGCCCTAGCAGCCTTGAATTTCCCAAAGAGAGGGTTTGTTTTTAAAGATACAATATATTCAACTTCGTCTCTTTTTCCTTAACATTTTGTATAGCCAGAGAGTGCAGTTAAACGATGGCTATAAAGAGTGGCTAACTAACTTCAATTATAGCTACAAACTTAAAACCAAATTGCTTTGAATTATTTTCTATTACTACGGTACTAAGTCCATATTTTGTTCAACACGAACACGACTGCTTAAGCAAGCGAAGATAACGCTATTCAAATGCAATTAACAACGTTTATCAAGAAATCTTTCCAGAAAATTACCCATCATAATTTGGAAACTAATATTTGTTTTCCTCGCGTGTTGGCACGCCAAAAATATCATCCCCACTTGACAACCTACATGGCAAATGTTTCCACAAACCTCTGGGTTCCCATTCCCAGTAATCCTTGCCCTGAAGTTAATGCTTATATTGACGGAGCTAACAGTGTGAGTTTAATGAAAGCGCCCGGTAACAACCCCGTCGAAACAACGCCCTCCGTTATACCCCCATTCAAGTTCACTGCGACTCTTCTCCGTCCCTGGCTTTTCCTCAAACTTTTCCACCACCCAAAACCCAACCTTACAAACAACCACCCAAAAGCAGTTCCATAAAACCTCCCTTTGGCGTTTACGCCTTTTCCGGCGTGAGAGAAAATTGTTTCGCCAATCGAATCACTACCTCCAACATTCCACCGTATGCCGGCGCAAATAGGTTGAACATTGCACGGATGCCCCGCGCAAATACGCAGCCTCCTCCCCCTAGGGTTGCCGTGTTCGATCCTTCCAGTCGCCGGGCCGGCGTGGAACGGGCGCGCGCCTGATCGGACCCAAACCGAATTAAAAAAATAAACCCAACAAAAATCCACCGCATCCTTCCGAGAGCAAGGAAATCCCGCTGGAATTCGTTTTATTAGCAATTTTGCGTTTTTAACACTGGAGGTTAATTTCGACAAGAGTGTTTTGGTGTTGCAAAAAGTGTGTGCCGTGAAATTCCTCGTTGGATCGAAAGTGAAGTGCTATTGCAATTCAGTGCCAAGCTTAGTTTCGTCGCTTAGTCTAGTAAAAATCCAGTTTTTTTATTCGAGAGGCAATTTACTGAGGTACGGTGTGGAAATTGGCATCTTGTTGTTGGGTATCGTCGTATGTGCTTGTAGCTAGGAAGCTTTTGTCCTTTGCGAGGCGGAAAGCTTCACTAACGCAGACGATCAAAAGCAGTAAGCGCACTTTGATTTGAGACAGGTAAAGCTTTCAGTTCTATAAAGCTTGACACAGTATTGGCATAAACACTAACAATTAATCACAATATAGCGATTAGTCGATCCAGAATCACGCAAGGGAAGACCCCAATAGAAGTTGGCACCACGATTACAAAAAGCCGTGACGCAATGCTGTCATCTAAAATAACAAATGGTTGTCGTTGACGTCATAATGAAAGGCACTTGCATGATGCACAGTTATAATAACATAGATTCGCATTTCAATGGATACCATTAATTCACTATTTTGATTGTCTATTGTCTTTATCGGTTTACGTGGTATGCGGATTTGTGAAATGATTCAACAAACAGTCATTGTGTGTGTTCTGAGTAAGCCAGTTCTGAGACATGGGCGTTGTATCTAGCAGATAAGTGAGAGATGCTAAGTATTCGTAAAATCCAATTAAGATTCAGACAACGTCTGTCTTCCGTTTTTTTTGCTATAACTTCCTGTGGTTCCAACAAGTTCTGGCAATGTCGATATGCTTCTGTTTACGGGCGCAATGCGCAAGCCCCAACCGTGGGCTGGAGGACGTGGCTCCGTGCCAGGGTATCAGCTGATTCAGATGTCTATTGTTTTGCCATTTAGAAGTTTACGAGTATGTTGGCGTCGTTTGACTCTATTGACTCCGTAACTTGCATACATTTGATGAGTGATTATCTGATTATGATTATGCTACGTAATCAGTAATCACTATTATTTGCTTTTATCACATTTTTATATTATTTTAGTTTTAGCTGAACATAATGATTCGGCTGAACTAAAAGGGCTTTGAAAGATCCTCATATCTGATGAAGTCATAACTGAACAACTGCCAAAAACTTCCTGTTTAATATTCTTCCAAAAGTTGTCACTAAAACCGCCACATACAACATTATCTTTACCTATTCTACTCCACCAGTCATTACAACCAATTAACCTAGCTAATGGTTTTTGACATTGTGCTATCTTTATGTATCGTCAGTTAGTTAGTTGAGTTATGAAGATCCCAAATCTGTGTCAAAGATAACCACGTAAACTGCAAATTGTAACTTAATTGATTAATTTAGTTGGCTATGATGTTGCCCGTGTGGTGCCGGGTTAGAATAGCACCTCCCCCTTTCTTCCCGTGGGTGTCGTAAGAGTCGACTCTGGGAAAGGGTTAGTGTATTGTGGGCGATGGGCTAGCAACCTGTCACCGCAATATCACATTTAACCATCTGGTTACCCTGAATTTGCTAGACGTGGCACTGGATTTTTGAGTCCATGTGCTCTGCCTACCCCTCATGGGAATACAGGCGTGAGAATATGTATGTATGTATGTATGATGTTAAGACGTAATTTTAAACCACTATGATTTCACCGAAATGGTGCTCATATTTTAACTTAAGTCATAAGCCATAAGGTTAAACGTCTTCAATTTTAAACGTGACTAACTGACGTCTTAGTGTGTTGACGTCAATTTCGTTAGTAATTAATTGTTTACTGGTAGCGGTTTGCATCTTACGGATTAAGCACACGTTTCAAAATTCTCTATTATTAAACTCCTGCTAAAATGCATAGGTTTTCCCTAAAGGATTTTAGTATATGAACATTTCACAGTTTCTATAACACTCGCGCTTGTCCACACCACACGTTTGCATTATTTCACGGATACCCAATCCACATACGTGCCATTTTGGCCAAAGCTAGCGGAGTGATTTACCACAGCGGTTGGCCATAAATCCTTTAATTCCTTGCCCTATTGTTTGGAAACTCGCATTTCTCTAAAGCGTTGTGCGTTACGAACTGTACCACAGCTACAGCAATTGTAGCCATTAGTTCGTCGCCCTCGGTTCAGGGAGCGGTCTAAGTAATTAACGTCGCCTCACAAAGCTTGTACTTTTATCATTTATTAGCTCCCTTTTTATGTCTTCCTGCCCTTTTATTGGCCATAAAACTCGAGATCTTACAGTTTTCAGTCATGTTTACGTCGTCTGCTGTCATGTTTATTGACATTGCGGTTTGTTTCTTTGTTTTTTCATTTCTTTTGTGCATAATTATCTCTTTCAAGGTTCTAATTTTCAAGGCTTTCGTCCTACGCAATGTGACACAGTAACCGCGTTTCTATCTACTCTTTGATGCTACAAAAACTGAATTATTGTAGGTCTCACAATGCTTCCGAGGGGAGGGACGTTGAAATGTCAACCAAGTTATAATGTTACGGGCATCATACGGTTCAATATTAAATTCCTTAAGGCCGATTCTTTTAACGATAGTAAAATGTTGCCTTGGAATAAGATAGCTAGCTGCTTTTTACTTATGAAAAATAGATTTACTCAAGAGTATAGTGACTAATTCCCAGACAAAATTTTGCGCCACTTTCAACTCTAGATCTATTAACAAGTAGGCTAGCATTTATGTTATTTCAGTGACTCATCTTGCCCACAAGAATCGGTCTGTCGTTTGTTTATCCAACAATCTCGTTAACATTCAGAGCGTGTCTGCCATCTCTCTTGCTATCGACATTCGAGACGTTAATACCCTCTCCTCACGGTAATTATTGAAGCGGAATCGGCTTCCTAATGTTTTTTTTACTTCTGGTTCGCTTGTTAGGTTCTTAAGATTGTTTTAAAAGGACGCAGTCTAGAAATAACACATTTATTTAATAACTAGCTGTGCGCGCGACTCCGTCTGCGTGGAATGGTGACTAATTTCCCCCGTTTTTTCCACATTTTCCCATATTTCTTCGCTCCTATTAGTCGCAGCGTGATGTTATAGAGCCTAAAGCCTTCCTCGATAAATGGTATATCCAACTCAAAAAGAATTTTTCAAATCGAACCAGTAGTTCTTGAGATTAGCGCATTCAAACAAACAAACAAACAAACTCTTCAGCTTTATAATATTACTTAGTTTATTTAATAATAAACCTTGATGTTTATCAATCAATGCGAGAGAGAGAGGGGTGAATGTGAATGAAGCGAGAGAAGTACATCTACTAGAATAGAAGGGAATGGCGCTCTGTGGTTTTTGCCTAGCACGCAGGGAATAATGTCTAATGTTATGTATGAAAATTGTCATCCAAACCTGCCTAGTGTCTAACCCGAGATGGAGGAAGTCTGCCTATATTTGATTTTCCACCGGCGCGGCGGGATAAGACGAGGGGAGGCCGGAATTAAAATTTAGACCACATACACTATTTTCACCGTAAGTGCGTGAAGCGGGAACTAAAGTTTTATCATACACTAGCTGTGCCCGCGACTCCGTCCGCGTGGAATAGAGATCAATTTTCCCCGTTTTTTCCACATTTTGCACTGTTTCTTCGGTCCTATTAATCGCAGCGTGATGTAATATAGCCTAAAGCCTTCCTCGATAAATGGTCTATCCAACACAAAAAGAATTTTTCAATTCGAACCAGTACTTCCTGAGATTAGCGCGTTCAAACAAACAAACAAACAAACTCTTCAGCTTTATTATATATTATATTAGTATAGATATTTCAATATCAGTCTCGCGGCTCGCCGATGGTTTGACAGCATTAGCCAATTATCGAACCAATTCAGTACTGATCCACCATAGAACCTTTTTGCAGTAAACGTCTGCAGAAAGGAAATCTTTAGTACGTTTTATTGTGACAACATTCTGCGGGTGAGTCAAAAACAATTGGTTCGACTGCAACTGGACAGCAAAAATTATTTGCTCCCAAAGTGTGGTTGGTTAATACCCAATTTTTTTATATAGCTAGTATCGGCTTACGAATAATACCTCTCCGGTTCCTCGGTGGATGTCACAATTATAACTCTTATCCTAATGTAACTCGTAAATCTGTTAAATGTCATCGTCTACATAACGTTTCTTGTGCTCTGCCTACCCCATTTGGGAATACAGACGACGACAACTCATTCCGGACAACTGCAAGTCATCTTTTTAAAATTATGACCATTTTACAGTCAGTCTGGCTCGAAACACTTTGTTAAACGACATGCCAAGCAATTTCTTTGCTCGCGATGCTCATTTGGCTAAGTGGCTCGCATGCTGTATTTGCTTACTTGCCAAGCGCGGGGCAAGTATCTAATGTAATTTCATGGTAATATCCGTTGAGGTATTACGGCATCGCGTAGTTTGAGGTATTTTGCTTTAACATCAATAGGAACTTAACACCTCTGTACCTATTGAGTCTATATTCGGCATGCGTTTTCGTTTGCCGCATTCATTATTTTAGGCTCCTCAAATTCTTTGATATTGAAGTAACTTTCTATTAAGTCCTTCAATCAAATCACGCCAAATGGCTTCGCAATTCTAGAAACTCGAGCAATACAATCGATCGGTTCATCGTCCCTCATCAATCAATGCATGCAAATAAAACTCGTTCGTTATGCACTTTCTTACGTGACGCCATGGTCTGATTATGCCTTTGAGCATTCCTATTAGCAAACATGTCTACCGCACGCCATTGTTTGAATAGAAATGTCTATATTAGCCAGATAGGATGCCATCAGTGTGGTCGCGTCTACGCGGAATGGACGACGGGAATGTCTATGCGAGGAAAATTTCAGCCCTCATTACGAGTAAACCTACGCAAATATTTAGAAGCTAATAAACCGTCCGGGCGTCTCCATTTCTTCTGTGGATGTAGTGGATGCCGGTTGCTATGTCACTATTATATTTATTTATGTAAGTTTAAAACTTAATGCCAGAAGTGACTATTGAACTTGAAATTGACAAGGATTTGTCTATGCTATGTACGGTTTCATGTGCTCACCCTACTCGGTTAGGGATAACAGGCATGATGCGTGTATGTGTAATTAGATGCAGCCAATGTTTACATTTCTATTACCTAATTAGATGTTATAGATGTTTAGGCCTATGATAGTTAAATATAGCTACTTTCCATTAAGTAAGTGGTGACAGGAGATTAGACGCATTAGAATTAAATTGAACGCTTAACGCTTAAGAGGATAGGAGTCGCACCACTTCTCCATACAAACGTAGTCCCCTGTTTTCTCCGTGAATAATGACATTGGAGCAAACATTTTTTTTACATTATATTTGTATTTGTTGTGGCTATGCCCCATACGATTTGCTTTTATCGATATTCTAAATAAAAAAAATAAAAAATGTAGAAAATCGATAAAAGCAAATCGTAGGGGCATAGCCACAACAGATACAAATTGAAAGAAAAAAAATGTTTGCTCTAATGTCATTATTCACGGAGAAAACAGGGTACTACGTTTGTATGGAGAAGTGGCGCGACTCCTATCCTCTTAACTAATCTTTAATGTAAATCACTCTAGGCTTAATGTAGGATAATGTGAAATAACCAACCTTAATTAAAAATTAAAAACACCCCCGACGAGCCCCAACCCAATGGGTTTACTGAACGTGTAACATTCTTATCGCACCAAACAAATGACCTGATGACCCTGAAGACCTGAACCGATTTCCACCAAACATAGCTAAGAACACTCCCGACTGATATAACTTTTAAACAAAAAAAGCCGCATTAAAATCGGATCATCCGGGAGCTACGATGCCACAGACAGATACATACACATTTACACACACACACACACACACACACACACACACACACACACACACAGACACGTCAAACTTATAACACCCCGTCGTTTTTGCGTCGGGGGTTAAAAAGAGGTTATTTTGATGCTCTGCATACTTTTTCTCTACTAACATTAAGTATAATTTTCGGCTTACACTTTTTTTGAGGTGCGCCGCGCCTCTAAACACAGAAGAAAGTTAATCTCCAAACCGTAAGCTTCCATCTGCACAACGGTGTGACGTAACGGAACAATAGCAAAGTTACGTGCAAATTTTCGGCTCAACCGCGATTACCGCGAATCATCACAATCGGCGAAGCAAACGAACCCGAGATGAATTCAATATGCACCAGCGATATCCCGCCATATCAGCCGCACGCACGTCGGCGCACGCGCGGCCGGCAGTCGGTCTCCCACACGCGGCTATTGCGCGCGCGCCACTCGCCGCCATTCAAAATTCGAATAAAAAAAAAACAAAACAAAACACCTCGTTCCGTGTTTACGGCCAGTGCGAAAAATTAAAAAACAATGCTGTAAACTAGTGTTTTTTCCTACAAGTGATAATTTATGGACTAGGTTCTCGGAATGCGAAGAAATCGTTGCGCATGACCGCACGGATAGAAGACCATGGAGTAACCGTTGGGTAGCTGCTGCATTTAATAGTTTCAGGCACCGCTGCCTTTTGTTCTATGGCAGTTGCGTTTCGTACCGTTATGATTACGTTTGTTATGTCTCTTGACATGTTTTGGTGTTGATCGTAGTTTCTGTCTGCAGGATTTACCGATGTAACCGTAAGTGGAATTAAATTACAGACGTTACTGTCATCTCGTTTATCAGGAGTCATTTTCATTTGATCGTTAGAAAGCGTTCTTATAGCACATCGGTCAACTATCACCGACTTCATCAGTCGATATTAATTGCTTGCATTAATTTGCAATTCGCCGTCTTTTTTGTTTGTGTATGGTAACACAATAACAACGGCCAATCACTTTCTAATGCCAATAATACATTCAAACAGAACAACGAACTGAAAGTCCTCAGCCAAGAAAACGTGTAAAATGAAAGTGGCGTCAAGGAAATTGAAAAGAAGGTCCGGAAATGTTCCATAAATTCAAAGAGCTCCGTACAAGAAAAACCTCTCAACAAAATAGCTCGTTCCCAATGTCTCACCGGATGTTTGTACACTGCATGTGCCATCTCACGACACGGTATTGTTCCAACCACATCTGCCTCGAACATATCATCTGTAACTGCCACATTAAGTCCATTTTCACTCGTGGCTGGTTCTTTAGGAAACTCCTCGAGGATTTCAAATGTGTTCAGGATCTTTTCAACTCCCATTGAACTATAAAACACTCTATCCCTTCTTCCCTGAAGCGCGTTTTCAGTAACAGCTACGGCGAGGTGTAATCTTGTAAAGTTTCGGTTCGTGAATGGTGCATTATGTGCTTCTATATTTAGCCTAATGTCTTTAGTTGTGAGCCGTGTTGTTAAATGTGCAGTGAATGGATTGGCCGTATCGTTAACAGAATTTACTGGTGCCGGTTGCTCTTTGGATGCTCAGCGATTAAGGTTGTTGTGGGAAGACTTTTTTTGGCTTTGAACATGAATATAGTCCTGAACTTTGTGATTACAATTTGGCACACTTTGCACACAAATTAATTCGCTATAGCATACATTAAACACATAAAAAGAACAGTAAAAAGCACGTTCAAAAGACAGTGTTGGTTTTTTGTTGGTCTTAAAGTAATAATTCTTAATTGAACGAAAAAATTTCAAACTGAACACTTAAATCTCAAAGCATTTATATCTTCTTAAATGCCACACGGCTTTCGACTTATAAAATTTCATTACCGCAAATACCTTTCTCTTATCCATTAGAATTAAGTGCTTTCACTGTTATATTTTCTCGGATTTAAAGCTAAATCGCGTTCATGACCTACGTTTAGGTTAGGTAACTTATTACCGGAGTGAGAGTAGTAATTATAATTAGTACCGTTGTGTGAGTCATGATGTAGCGCTGCCGGTCATTTGCCTGCTTCGGTTTAAAAAGGGGATATTTGTACTGGATTGCAAATTACATGCGTAACGAGATACGTGAGTTTAATGGGAAAAAGGCGTGTTTACCGCAAAAGGGAAGTGAAATAAAATTACACGGGATATAAACCTTTTCTAAAATATGTACAGGAAAGCGTTTTGGAGATGATATTTCAAACCAAATCTCTACGAGTAAAATAGATGATGCTAAAGTCAAAGACACTTGATTGCCCATAAAATAGTACGAGACAGTACAGTTTCTATCAGTTAGCCCTAAGGCGTCCGACAAGATATTACGGCTTAAACCCAAAACAATAGTAAAGCTCTTGAATCTAGTACCGTAAAGCAATCGTATATCAACCGTTTGGATTGCACGCGCCCGTGAGTCAACCTCCACAATTACAATACTAGTCCCCTGTTTATTATTGAACGCAGCATAAAGAGGTCGCAGCAATAAATACTAAGGGTATTAATAACCCTCCCACGGATCTAACTCACGACGTTACTATTTTGTTTGCCAACACTTGGCCTGGTTCTAATTGGACGTAGTTTAGCAGAAAGGATCCAACTTGAATAACCCTTCGAAGTAAAATGATCTATAGGCGTCAAAAATATATGTGACTTATGTCACTTCAATTACAAGTGACTTGTGGGTTGGATCCTTTTCCCTAAACTACGTCCAATTGTAAGTCTTCAAAAACTATGGTTATTCAGGTTGATGGTTCACTGGAGTTTAATTTTAGATTGGTCTTGTTTAAAAAACACGTAAGTACGTAAACATCACGCTTGTATTCCCAACCATCGCGAACAGGGATCGTTGAGCCACTTACCTATGTTTGTAACTTGGTCGTGTAATACTAATCCAATAGCTGACATCTAGTCGGTCACATCGGTCATTGATTACACGTCTAAATTGCGAACAGTGGCAAGTGGCTCAACAATCCCGGTTCGTGACTATACGCAGAGCACACCTTCCTTGATGATCCTTGACGTTTCGAGTTAGGTAAAAATGGAACCAGCAGTGACAGATTGCTAGCCTATCGCCCAATTATACATTAATTTCCTTAGTCGTCTCTAGAAATGGGGAAGTCTACTTCTAAATCCGACACTACAGGGTAAAAAAATACAAATTCCTTTAATGGAGCTAGTTACTGCATTGGCGTTGGGTCTACGTGTCACACAAGGATGATGGATGGGAATTACGTAAGCGACGGCCGTATGAACGTGCTACGGACGTGGACGGAAATTAATTAGGCGAGATGAAAAAGTTCGAGAAAATTCGATTAGTCGTTGACGGGACTCTGCTAAAAACAGCAGTTGCCTTGTTGGAGATTTTATGTTTTCATTGCTCAGAATTGCAATTATACCTAGTGTGTTTTATATGGCGTCAATATTTTTTGTTTTGTTCAGCCTTATGCGTAAACCAGGTGACAACTGTGATAGAGTTGCTTAGGAAAAAAAATCTTATTATTATGTGGTCTTGTTTTTTTGCTCAGGTAATAAAAAAACGTGTAGCATTTCTAACTTACTGTGGATTGTTTCCCAGGACACATCACCATGCCAACAAGGCCTTAGCACGCCAACATCTAACCCCAGTAAAAAGCGATTGCTGTCTCATTTCGTCACGTATGGTCAGAGCAGGACATTTTTTATGTCAGGGATTAAAATTTACATGTTACTATAGCAGCGTCGTATAATATTTTTCATCACACTTGCTCGTCAATGGTGGTGTTACGGGCGCGTATCCTTCAGCACAAAGGCCTAAATTGTAACCGCGGGAGTTATCATTACATCCTATGGGAGGTAAAGTTTAGTTTTAAAAATTGCAAAAGTTAGTATAGGTATTTTAGTTCTGACTAAGGAGGTTACAAATGTAAAAATAAAAATTCTGCTATTAAAACTTTAGGGCCAATTTTTAAATGCATAATTTATGTACGCATTATGAAACTATATTAATTTAATACTTTGGATGTATGTGAACGCGTTTTTAATTTGCATTTTTCGTAAATTTGTTTGAACCTTTTTGGTAGAATCTGGCTGTTTGACCATTCGAATTCTGTACGAAACATAGTTCTTGTCTGTGGTATATGACTAAAAAAAGTGACAATAAACCTAAACGCACTGACAGCAGTGACAGCGCAAAAGGAATAGCGCGGCGCGGTGACGTGATGTCATGAATTTTCTTTAATTTTTAGTGTTTCCTCGCAAATGTGATGAAAAACATTGTGTGTAACACGGGGAGTAAAGGACATTATAAACTCGAGGCATAAAAGCCCTCCGCCTGCGGCGTCGGGCTTCTAACAGCCTCTCGTTAATAATGTTCCATTTCCTCCCCTAGTTTCTCAATGTACTATAATTCATTCATACACCATATTATGTTAGACCTAAGCAAACTAAGCATTACTTGCTCCCAGGTCGCAACGACAACGGCCCAAATTTTGTCTTGACCCCAAAACGACCATTGGTCTCAATCTTGTGCAGTTTCCCGTAAACCATAAGCGCATTAACGTAATGAAAAGCTGATGACTATCCACTTTCTTAACACAATGCACTTAGCGCCGTGATCGCCGCGATGACACAGATGCGAGTCAACGGCCGGCGCCGGCGCAGACCCGCAGACGCCATTAGTGACCGATCACCTGCGCGTGACTCACCGGCCTTAGAGCTTGAACAACCGGAGGCGTTAGCGGACGACTCGTGTGGGGCCAAGTGCTATCGAATTACTATTGAGTTCTAGTGGTTTTAGCACTGCAAGGCGCGAGTAGAGATGAAGGGCTACGGATTAGCCCATGTCGTGTAGCAGTGTCGTTTGTCGGTTACAGCCCATTTAAAACGTGAGTTATCTGTATTTTTCAAGATGAGTGAGTCTCGCGGTAGTTAAATATACAAAGTATGTCCAGTCATATTTTTTTACGTCTATTCGGTATTCCAGTAGCGAGGGGGTGGACGGTGACACGTTATTGCGGATCAGTCGCACTTCACCTCCCTGCGCTGCCCCCGATGCGCCGATTACTCCCACTAGTTTCCCCGAGCGATCTTAAACTACTGCGCGATGTCTACTGAATAAAAAAAAAGTCTCAAAGGACAATGAACTCTGAAAGGTTCTATACTAGCAGAATTGACTCGACTTGGCCATGCAAAACAACAATATCAATCAATTCTTGATTACGTGCGTGTCTACGCATGAACGAAATTACCATACGATAAGTTTGAGTTTCACGCACGCTCTCGCACATGTTACAACATGTACCACTATTGGTCCTTTAAATACATAGACATTAGTTCGTTTGACACCTTCAGTTGATGTAATACTCTATCCACACCCGCAACTTGCCTTACTCGCTGATTGTTTGCCATATGTCGGTCGGACAGGCAGTAATATGGCTACTTTATGGCTCTAGATCTAGATCTGTTTAGGTTCAAACTGTTTCAAAGAGCTACTTTAGAGCATCGAATGGTTCCTGCGAATTGACGGTCACCATATTTGGTCCTTCGAACCGGATTGGTGAACAAGTAATTGGAGTCGTTAAACGTTTGGAAGCTTTGTTATTGAGAGTAAGTTGACTGGACACTGAAATATATATTGTACGCGACAGGCTAGCAAGCTGTCACTGTTATTTATACCTGCCAACTTAAAACCTATAAATATGATAGAAGTGGCCACCAAACTTGAAATTAGTCATACATAGTTTTATTTACTCCATTTGGGAATACAGGCATGATGTATATGAAATAAGGGTTAAGAAAATTAGTACATTTTCGTACAAAAGACATAATAGTAATTTATTGTCTCGATAGCCGCTTCAACGTTGCATCGGTACCCGCATTATACTAGAAAGTTTGTAACAAAATTAAGACTGTAATTAGTTTTTATACCGAGTAATTGTGAATAATTGACGGCGACAGAGGCGTACCTACGCGCCGTTACGCATTGCAAATAAGCTTATTCCATCGTAAACGTATTAACACTTTCCAATGTTGCTTCACTTGCAATGTAAGTAATTGCTGTCTATGTGAAAATTTGTTATTGATTACATTACAGCGTCTAATGCTTGAAACACACACACACACACACACATACGCATATGTTCCCAAATGGGGTAGGCAGAGCACATGAAACGTATAATAGTGACAGATCAGCAATATAATAGTGACAGAGTCGCTTCTTACGACAATAACGGAAGAAATGAAAAAGTGTGGCGAAATCTTAAATTGTATTAAAAGTGGTTATGAAACATCGACATTTAACGTTTCGCGTGCTCTGCCTACACCATTCGACAAAACAGGCGTGATGTTTAAGTTAGGAAATGCACTAACAGTAATTTTAAACTGTAATGATAACTATTCTGTTAAACATACAGAACAAAAGCCTATTCTTACGAGAAACAATAGTGTTTACAAAAAAATTGTTGAAGCAGACTTGCAGTATTTATTATTCTTTAAGTAATTGAATGAGCGGGTTAACGTTTCAAAAACCGAAACCTGTTGTTTAACTCGAGTTAAAACAAAGCTCTTTATTAGTCATACACGCTGCATATTTATTTACTGTAAGTGTTCTTGTTCATTGACCGTCGCATGCATTATTATATTTGAGTCATACGTCTGGGAAGTCACTTTGTTTATTGGGATATATCTCTTGAACTCCTAAATCGATTTTAAGGAGCCTTACATTAATAGGTAGGAAGCTAGATTATGCTCGTTTACGAACCTTGGATATTTTTTGCTGGTTGATACATTTACTGATGTAGGTATCTACCATCACGCCTGTTTCCCAAAGGGTTAGGCAGAGTACTCCGAATTTCTAGCATATTTTTTAGGTTTAAAATTCAGAGGTATAATAGTGACCGGTTACCAGCCTGTCCCTTAAAATTCATTCACCTATTTCCTTAGTCGCCTCTTACGAAATCCACGGAAGAAATGGAGGCATTTATTCTAAATCGGACACACGGCTTCTATGATTTGTTTTTACATTCCTAAAATACATTGTTTAAAAGTAAGCCGCTTTTTTCCTGCGTCTAAAATAATACAATTTTAGGAAACCGGTATGAAATTCCATCGTTCCGCGGAATATAAACCGTTTGATATCCAATATTTCGTCTAACACGCCTTGTTAACGGCGAACCAAAAACAACAGTTAACCGCTGCCAATACTAAAATAGGGTGGCGCAAGAATACCTCATTAACTGTCTGTCTGTCCATTCTTTTATTCGTTCTTGTCGTTTGTCTTTCTGTTGGTTGTTTTTAACACGCTTCTGTGAGACGACATAAATTTAATATAGACTGAGAGGCAGAATTACCCGCCCACACTTTTTTTAAATAATGTGGAAGATATGGCCTTTAGAATAGGTAAACGTGCTACGGGCGGATAGTTTTGCCACTAAGCATATTTTGTTTGTCTTTTAATAATCCTGTTTTGATTTTACGCGAATTGTTTTAGTAGAACTTCGAGTTACGAACATATTACGGAACGCCATTTAAAACCGGAAATGGAGCTTATTACTATTATTGAATTATCATTTATGTTGATATACATACGTATACATACATCACCTTAGTTTTCCTAAATGAGGTAGGCAGAGGATACGAAACATTACATAGATAAAAGAGGTATAATGGGTTGGCTTTAACCTATTTCCTTAGTCACCTCTTACTGCATCCACGAGAGAAATTGAGAGGTGTTATTCTAATCAATCCGTCCATTCCATTAACATCAAAATAAATGGCACCACTAAAGCTTTTAAGGCGTTTAATTCAACTTGTCTGTTCATTTTAAATTCGTCTCACAACCATTGCAGTTAATCCAAGCTTGCTTCACTTCGCACGTCCCCCGACCTTTCGGAATGCATCTTACATCAGATACCTGGATGACTCAGGTTCGTGGGCGGACCGGTCGCGTTGCAATTGCGTGCTTGAAATCAGTCAGATTGTATAAATTGTTTTTACTTGGTCTGGACGTTTTCTAACCGTTTAATGGTGATAGATTATAACAACTATGCTCACCCGCGTTTGCTAAGTTAACGTAAGCTACATTCATCCCCAAATAACACACACTACATAAACTCAACTAATCTCATCAAGTCATCACCACACTACGCTAACGCGTTTTGGAATCAGATTACATTTTTAAAGCGTCACTTCCCTTATTCGTCCTTACAGTTTTATTTCCGAAGTTTATTTAAATTCCAAAGTAAATATATGAAAACAAATTGAAAGATTTAAGGACTGCTTAATGTTAAGCATGTTCTCAAAATGATTCGTCAAAAATCACACTGATTCGCTGGTTTTACCGTGATAATTCAAATTCCTTAACAGATTTCTTTTCAATACTAACTGACATAATATTATTACTTTCACTCAGTCGATGTAATCGGTTCAGTGGAACAGATTGTTCTCAACAGCTGCCGATCAGATTTCGATGCCTATCTGTATTCAATACAACAGCAATGAAAGTGAAGTAATAATTAACTGTGATCTAGACTCCTGCTTGCTTTGTTCAATTTAAAGTCATCTCCGTCAGCTTTATTGTGTCCTGTCCTATTTTCATTTAATTCTTTAACAGCTCGCCTCTTCCCATCGCCGTGGTCGCCCACTAGATTCCATTGTCTATCATACCCATCGCCTATAATTTCAATTTACGTCCTGAGTCTACATTGTGTGTCGGCCTACTCGGCTCGTTTATATGCACCGCTGAAGCCTTGGAACGCCTTATACGGATTCATCGATACAGTCATGTGCGTTTTATTTCATTTTGCATACGAATGTGTCTGATCGATGGCAGACAATCTTTTGGGATGTCGTTAAAATTTATTTCGATCTTCCTTTAGTTCGCTTAACTTGCGTAACTGTGTAGGAGTTTAAGAATCACCATGATTTTCTATCTCCGCATCAATCTTCGCTAATTTCCTCCCTAAATTCGGGTCATGATTTCCTTCCTAAACGCCGTATCTTCGCCATACTTGACCCCGTCCGGTAGGAAATTGCCGAGTGCTTCCTGTTCAAAGAAAATTCCCTGATGGAGTACAGCAAGGCTTTTCATGCCTATAGAGAGTGGAAGTCGTAAAGGTAGGGATATCCTCAATGGATCTTACGGCGCGCAGTATTTTAGAGACTTCTTCCTTGCATTAAAATAACGGTATTAACATCTGATCACTATCTACTTTTTTACTTGTTTCTTACTACATCGACGTTAATTACAAATGCTTTTAGCTCTTCAAGTGGCGTGTTTCAAGAGATAAAGCACTAACAGGCATCAAAAGTCAACTAACCGTGGGAGAATTCGTGACGTCCCCCGATGCTCTCACTTTCATTTCGTCGTCCTCCGCTAATTGTAATTATTCGCTAAATTAAAAGTTAATATCTCAATTACTTATTCTCTCCTACTCCGAGACGAGTGCTCTATTTTTGGAGCGGCATTAATTGCGAACAATTTCTCATAATGACTGTAACGCTCTACGGTATTCGGTTGCGACGAGTACTGCGGTTATTTAATTGATAGTTTATTTAATTTATCGATGTCGAGTGCAGTGTATACTTGAATCATTAACAGCGCTACAGTTAACAGTTTCGTAATCGGAATGATTACTTTGTTTTATTACCATCGTGAGAATAAATGAGTACAAATAAAATTCCCTCGTTAAAATTCTTACTCGTCTTCTTTGTAATATTTTAAACTCTCGCGCTTTGTACACATTTTAAACTGATATGAAACACGGGTCTCAACGCGATATGATTATTTACCTTTATTACTCCGACGTTTCTCCGAGACCACGGCCGGTGCAACCCGTGTCGAAACGTCGGAGTAATAAAGGTAAATAATCATATCGCGTTGAGACCCGTGTTTCATATCGTCTTCTTTGTTTGATAAATTGTCAATTTATGTTATGAGCAGGATTTACATTGGCATCGCATGTCAGTTTACTGCTTTTTTGTACCTTGTTCTTTTTAAGTGTAAAACATATTATTCGCACTAGTACTTGTTACATACATGGCTCGCATTGTGATACTTTTTGTAATTGTACATTGTTTCTATCACTTTCGTAACCCCTCATTGTTACGTATTATTAGCCATGTTGCGTGCCGGTTTCCTCGTGTCGCATGCTTCGTTCATAAGTTTAATAATGTTATTAGTACTTATTATCTTAATATGCAAATAAAGCTCGCGTTTACTTTAAACCATCTCAACCTTTAATTTAATCCGGCGCGATTTCGTGCGCGTCTCAAAAATTATTACGATCGTTGTCTTTTAATGCATTTAATTACTTTCGTTTCTAGCGTTTCCGCGGTTGCGTCATTACGGTTAATGCTTCTTTCACTTAATTTTAATCGCGGTTCTTTGACTATGTCTCAGCAATCACTCCAAATGTTTTACGTGCCTTCATCCATATGGCTTTTACGTCATCTAGTCCCAAATCTGTGGTGTTTTTCTCTAATGTGACAACGCGTGGCATCGAGCGTAACGACGATGTGTCAAAATTTGCTGTAAAAAGAAAATTTGACAGGACGCTTTGCTCGTTCACAACTTTAGTTTGTTTCGATAAAAGTATAAAAGCCTGATATATACCTAACATATGACTAAAGTAAAAGTGACCTTACAGCGTTGGCGGTTACAGCAAGTGGCGTATGTAAATAATATGCAAGTGCAAACGACCTTGGAAATTCTCCAGATAATACTGATAACGGCCACACTCGAATGGCACGCATATGCAAAATAAACTAGACTTCTGTTTGCTTTTCCGATACAGCAATCGGATAGTTGACTGGATAAAACATAAATATCAAGGGACATTGTTATGAATTATTGAAAAATGCACTTAGAAACCGAAGTGTCATTTATTAGCGCAATTGAAACTTTTTAATTTTTCAAATAGTATAGAAGTGTTTCGCGACTGTTTTGAAGTATCTAAATAATGTCTGATTTGTATTAAGAATCATTCCGATCTAATTAAAGGACTTGATAAATCGATAAATATATTTTTTTAGCTTAGCGTTTGATTGATTCATCTAACCTTTACAAATTTAGTCCTTAATCCTTTACGTACGAAGAAAAACGTAGGCGTCATGTCCTGAAGTCTCCATAAACATGTCCATTTACTGGCCTGATCTTTATCTGACATTAAAACGCACAAATTGAAAACAAATGAACACTATCGGTTAATAGCTTCGAATTTAAACAATTGACTAACCGTGAAATTAGTCTAAAGATAGATGATGTTCGAACGGTCAGCGTGGCCAAGAATGCAGCGTCGCATTGCGGTAACCCACTGTACCTACTGTACTGCACAGTGCAATGAGAACTGCATCCTAGCCGACGCGATAGTAATTATGTGTTGCTATAGTATTGTCTAATGAAGGATGTGGTGTTTAGAAAATGTCGGCGGAACACTGAAGTGTGGAGGAAGGACAATGGGCGATTTTACTGATCGCTAGTTTTATACTAGAATACCAGGCACTCATCTCTTACTTAATTAATGGGGAAACAATGTAGAATTTTATGGTTTTAACTTACATTACATCAATAACTTCCTTATTTGACTGTCCGCAACTCCGCATTCATTATTTTCATAACACTCGTTTCAATACTGTTTTTTTTCATTCGAATGGTGACCATTAAAGTTTATTTTATTCTCCTCTCCGTTTAATGCTTCGACTGTTAGTACCGCGAGTGACTATGGTTACGTTGTTTGTTGCTATTCGTTAATAGTTAAGTGCAATGCACACTATTTTTATGATCGGTTCGTGCTTTGTAATTAAGTAGTTAACTTTCACCATATTCAAATCCAATGCTCAGCACTATTCTTACCTCATAACTATTAGAACCGCTTGAAACATCTACCAGCTATACCGTAATCATAATTACAACCCCATTGGGAGTGATAGCTGGCTCTTGAGTGTTCTAATCATTAGCAAGCAATCAGTTCAATTTCAGTAGCTCTCTCTCAATCTAGATGTCTTAGAGTCATAGTACATCAGTATTATACACGTCGTGGCTTCAGTTCGACACGGTGCTATCATTACAAGATCGTATTGTTATACGGATTGATCACCCAGCCTCGTTCATGGCTTCATTGTTTCATGCCACTTTCACTTCGTTTTTTATTTCGAATTTATGGTTTTTGATATCCATAAGTAATGTTACGTAAAGCAAGTTTGATTTGCGCAGTTGAAATTCGAAACTTGCATGTTCATTCGACAAATTGAGTACCATGTTTTTGCGTACGTAATATGCTGTGTCGGATTTCTAAAGTCCTAAATTCAAATTGATTAATTAACTGTTAGCGCCGAGATAGAAACACAAACATTCCTTCTTACTTAACATTCTTACGTCTGAATAGTATCTAGAAGGAAACGTGTTATTTGAGGCTATTCATTATTTTTCTACAATGTAATCGTTCCCACACGAGAGCTCGGTATTTCTTATAAGCACTATCATTACGCTTTTTGTCATAAGTCGTACACTACCTGGGTGGGCATGTCTTACTCCAATTGCTGTAATAATCGGGTGCGTCGCAGATTCTATAACACTTTCACCGCTATTCGCTTCGCTTTCATGTGCTCTGCTCTTTGTTGCTGTTTGAGGTGTAGCGATTGCTTCTGCTTTTGTACTTTTGGCCTGTTCATCATTCGTGTTATGCAACGCGTGTCATTGGCATGGTGTTATTACCATTTTAACACCATTTTCTTGTCTAATTGCGTTTTAAGCGTCATCTTCAACGTCCTTAACGTCCCGTATATCTTTAGCTAACATGCCATCTGTATCATCAAACCAGGCATTCCATTTAAACGTCAGCGGATAGCTAGTTTGTTGTTCCTATTTATCCGTGTCATATCAATCGCTCAACCGCGGTCTTAGCCGAAACAGATCCTCTATTTTTAAACGCCATTTCCTCTTCACGGTTTTGTCACGCAAGTTTCTCGGCCCCCTGTCAGAAGTTACGACTGTCAGGGTTTGCCTTTCAAACTTCTCGAAATAGGGCGCAAGATCGAGTGCGGCGACGTCGAGGTCTTAAGATGCTTAGTTTATTTCGAGGCGGCGGTTTCGACCAACGGAGTAAACACGGGAGTACGTATTGGTTAATCTTTTCGGACATACCTTTCTGTTGTTTTCAGTAAAGGAGGAGATATTTACTACGTATAGCGCCCGTATATTAAGTATCAGCTACATAAGCGCGCATTGAGCGCAACCCTAGTTAAATTTGACGCACACACGTGTACAGCCGTATGATTCCGGATCGTATGGCTGGCAGAAGGGGCCTTGTGTAGCTTCTCCGGTGATTCCTTCGAGCATCGTCCTGTTGTTTCTAAAGATTATTGACATACCGAGAATATCTTCCCGTTTACAGGAAGTAATCTCACACGTGTTTTTTATACGAGCACTTTCAGAAAAAAAGTACCAACCCGCTACTTTTCTTAAGCCTATATTTTTTGTTCTTTTCTGCTCAGAATCACGAGCATTATAAATATAAGCAATAAAAAAAGTGTCTCACTTTTTACTCTCAGTTTTATGACGCAGTTAACCATCCTTAATGTATAGACCGTCACAAAATATAAGATGATAATAAATTTCGTTTGAAAAATTAAGGATAGAAGTGGTAATTAGTTTTCTGAAAACCCCTAATCAACTATTTATGTCCCTGGTGTTATGATTCTATGATGCTATCTCACCGAATCACCGAGTAAAATTGTGGTTTTTCTGGAACACAGTTCATAGTAAGTTACACATTTAAAATAGATCAGCTAAACTAGAATAAAATTTAAATTTAGTCTTGAAATAACTTCCTCTTACCCCTCGTACATTTCATACAACTTTATTTGATTTCAACAATAATTCGTACTTTTAACTTCTCCAACCTGCTATGAGACTATCGACAACGGCTGTACCTTACTTATCTACACTTGCCAGCGGGGACAGGCGATCAGGCATCACGACCCAAGATTAGCACTATGCGTGCCCCTTACGCAACGAGGGTCATCGCACGCCGACTGCACTACTTTGTTCACCCTGTGAATCATGTTACGCTCGGCGTCTACGTTTCTAATTATACGCGAAGGTCGCAGCGATTAAAGTTTGCAAACATATGTGGAGAATATCAGTAGGCTTAGCGCGGCAACGAGCGCTTTGACTCGCGCGCGGTAAAACTGCCTGCCATTTTCGGAGGTCTCTGGATGGGTGTCAATGGCAAAATTTTTAAACCTCATTTTTACGATAGCAAACACCTAGGGCTTTGATATTTTACATTCCAATAAAAAAGGACTTTCCAGCCAAATCACTAAAATAGGTGCAATTTGATTGACTAACACTAATTTTGAAATGTTATGTTAACAACTGTTTAACGACTGCTAGGGTTAAATCGTGAAAAATACCTACACTGGTTTTGCATAGATGTTTTAACAAACATAATATTGCGACCTAAACGAAATATTTCCTGTTAAAATGTCAAGCATCCGGACCCTTAGTTAGCTTAGTTATAGTTTTTATTGAATGCTTTCCAAGATTTCCACACCCACGCCTTCTTAAGTTCACCTGAAAGTGAGCTAAAGGTCAAAATCAAGTGGGCACGATCTACGTATACTGAGTTTATTCTATAGCGTACGTTAAACTTTCTAGGAGAGGGCGGCGAAGAGCCATCGAAATATTGTCAAAGGGCGTATTTAGGTCGAGATGCTAGCGCGGCACTCAAAAGCTTGACGCTTGTATGCTTTAGGTACTATGAATTTTAATTACTTCGACAGATTTTGGCACAGTTTAAATTTTGCTGGTATACTAAAATGGAAGTAGTTGAAGAATTTCTGAACGTTGTCTATGAAAGGGACATACATTACTGGAAATTATACGTTTTAGAAGGGCATTGGAGAAGGAATCGTGTCCTGTCATGAAGGACTTATACAGAGCTTTTGTCTAACGCGCTCGAAATCGGCATGGGTTTAAGGGTGAAAAGCGATCGTGATCCCGAGCGTCTCTGCAAAATTTTTTCGTCGTTTTTCATGCATACCATTTTGTTAAAATCTTAAAGCGATCATGATTTCCCAGCGCATTAGACAATAGCCCTGCTGTTTATGTTTGAACTTCCTAATATCGTAAATTTTGACGAAATTTGATGCAATTTTTAAATGTGTATCATGATGTTAACAAACTCGCGTAACTATTTCAATGATATTCCATCACTTTTCATGGTCCAGCAGACAGAGCTGTTCCTGAAACATAAAATTCGAGATCACCCATAAAAGCGAAACCTTGAGCGCAAACGTAAATAAATAAAAAATGGAGATTTATTCCGAAACGCGCGTCACGCGTATTCATGGTTGCCGATGATGATATTGATGATGGAAATAAATTGTTTCGACTTTAAAACTGAAGAGTGATGCCAATGTCGGAGAGATTTTGTAGTCTCGAGCTTGCATTGTCGTATTCCTGCGCAGAGGGTAGGAGAGACAGTACAATTATTGGCTACACCAGGCCTCTGGGTTAGCAAAGCAGCTCCAAACTCTCAGACATTGCGAATGCCTATAGTTGTTGGTTACTACCATCAGTTGACCCATCAATATCTCTGCCAAAGAAGAACGTGCAAATCTATGCTAAATATATAATTTAAGCTACCACTAAGTATAGTACTTAAGTTTACAGGAACCAGAAATTGGCGGTTTTTATTGGACATTATTGGAAAAGATTTCAGTTGATCACCGTTGATATATCTAACTCTCAGCTTATTGATCAAATGGCATTATTCCATTCCAAAGTTTAATTGTTTCCTTCAGCAATTTTTCATTTTCATCTAATCGTTTCAGAAACATTCAGGTCAAAATCATACGTACCCCAGTGCCTCGAGTCTAATTCACTTGATAAGCCATAGCCTACTTCAGAGTACATTTCTACATTTTTACAACTGTTTGTGCAATAGGCAGCCAACTTTCGAGTTTATCTCACAAAATAATGTGTTAAACAGATGGCGGCATCGACTTATCCTGTTATGAAATGGTTTGCATCAGACGTTGTTATTTCGAGCGCGGACTCAATCTCTCGTAGTAACACGTACTACAAAGCTTTTCGAAGTTTACAATGGATATTTCATTCATTATTATGCACACAAGAAACTACGTTGTATTTTACACCCATGATACGATTCATCATATTTTTCTTACGTGGCTGTTTGGTTCT
The DNA here is from genome assembly GCA_005406045.1 of Adoxophyes honmai. Lineage (NCBI taxonomy): Eukaryota > Metazoa > Arthropoda > Insecta > Lepidoptera > Tortricidae > Adoxophyes > Adoxophyes honmai. Next base: position 79,604 of record BHDV01023143.1, on the reverse strand, counting down.
CGACGAATCTTTCAACTGCATAGGAAACAGGATCACCAACTTGGAAGTGATATTTGTGCTAGTTTTACCTTGTCGTTGTCAATGTTTTGTGAGTTAAGAGATATTTAGATTCATGTCATAACAAGTTTTAATAGTTAAAGCTGCATGAATTGAATACTTCTGTAGTTTTCTAGAGTTTTCTTGAAAGCTGAACAAGTTGTTCATGAAACCGCTTGGTGCAATAAATTGTTCATTGTTGGAAGCGAAAGAGGCAGGAACAACTATAGGTAGTATATTTTGCCTTACAATAAAGCTGTCAAACCGCGAGAAACTTTTTATGTTTTATTGCTGTTCCGGATTTTCATTCAGCGCACTCTGGAACTATCCATTAAACCCACGGAATAGAAAATACAATGGAAGTGCCTTATGCGTCAATTACTTTCAGAACCAGTGTCGCCGTTGCGCACACCAACACAAAGTTAACTACATAGACATTTTGAATGTGATTGGTAGAAATGTTTTATTCAAAAGGAAACAAGAAGCAGCAGTCAGCTAATAATATATTAGACCTTATACCTGAGTCACACTGTCCACAATTCATTACTCGCATTTGTTGCTTATTACGCCTGGACATGACATTTAACTATACATACAAACTACTGCCATCTTGCGTTGAGTAGCCGAACTATGAAGTAAGCACTAAGGACTAAGACTGACGTAAAACTAGACGTAAGACTGTGACAAGGAACTAGAGATGTACAGGCATGTATCTTGTACCTATCGATATTAGCTAACTATAGATAGACCGCGTAACTGAGTCCTCGCCCGCGCGGTACTGAGACGCGGGGGAGGACGAAGCAGTACGTCTAGTGTGTCTAAAACGATCATGAAGTCGATAATTTTTTTTGCGAGTTATTACAAAAATTGTATGGAAACTGAGACAGCGCCGTCAGCGGAACGTTTGCACAACTGCCGCAGTCGACACGGTTTCATGTAATCTCCAGTACTAATCTATAAAAATGATAACGTAACTAGTTAGTTAGTAATAAATATTTAAAAAACTAAACTTACACTAGTATCTATTTTCGGTTGAGAGGTTTCGGAGAAAACGGAGTGACAGACAGACAAACGCATGGATGGTTTCGTTATTATACCTTTTGAGATATGGTACGGTAAAATATTTTCTAAAATAAAAAATGTATACATACATTCATTACCGTGACAATATTTCGCGTTGGAATAGCCGTGCTACTTAAATATCTGTAGCCTTTTGGAGTAATAACCATACTCCGTTATCAATGTTGCAAATCCATTGAAAAAGCCAGGGATGGCACTGCACATCTATTTTTTAACCCATTAATGGTCAAAATGAAACTAGCAGAGATTCATCAAAAATTTGTTGATTTTATAATTAAAGAGGATAAAAGGAATTAGGAAGTGAGAAAAAAAAAATTTTTTTTTTTAGGCATTTTTGCGAGTTTTCTCACCTTTTCGGTAGAGTTTGGAGCGACGTTATTGTCGACAAGGTGGAGATTTATTTATTATTATAAAACTGTACCCAATCATATTACATTTAGCGTCAACAATTTAAATTTTTCCCTAAATTTTAAGTGTTCCCAAATTGGCACAGTGACCAAGAATGGGTTAATATGTGCCTACTTTTAAATAAACATAATTTTTATTCACCTTTTTATTTATAAATTTTAAGATTTAAAAGAAAACAAAACCTCTTTTCAGCCCGTAATTGTAATTTTTTTTTAAACTTTATAATAGGTGGTTACGTCATTTATTTGTCAATTTTGATTTATTTAGAAGTGGAGCGGTCGATATCATATTTAAAATGGATTTTATACAGTAATAGGCGACAAAATTTAACGCCAAGTAAGCTAAAAACATATTAATAATTTATTCAAACAACTAAAAATATAATATAAATCCGATAGTTTACATGTAAAAACATTCTTCTAACATTAACATTTTTATGTACCTTCCAATATGTCAAATGTCGTGACATGACAGTGAAATAAATGTTGTGCGACAACCCTATGGCTCAGTTTCAATGAATCTGCAACACTGATAACGGGGTATGGTAATAACAACATCGTTCTCATTAAAATGTTCCGAACATGTTGTACTATGTAGTTTTCGCCGGCATCCAATTTTGTCTCCCAGTCGCCTCGATCCATTTTTCCTTTTGAATAGGATGATGAGGAAATCTAAAATACCTAGTTGGTTTTACATAATTCATTCGAAACTAAAAAAAACTTTAAGTTAGTTATTATTTTAGTTAGTTATTTTGTTTTTGGTATTACGTAAAATTGTAAAATGTAAAGATTTTGATTTATAAAGTGTATATTAACTCATTATTTATTAAAAAAACTATTATCGATAACTTTATCGACAATACATTCTCACTAATTTTGCAAGTTCAACGTACTTCCGAGTAGAGAACTTTCTAGAAAAATTGACATTATTTGACACAAGCAGGAATCGACCTACTGACTGTCACATAAAGCTCAATTTTGAATATCAAATAGCTCAGAAATGTCACGCGGAATAAAAATGCGAAGAAAAATCAGAAATAATATAAAATAGCACTTACCGATGATACGAAATGCCGCCATGAGTAATATTTTTGTTGCGGCTATCGTTTTTACATTCTAAAACTGCACAATAGGGCATATTTACATAGTTTCAGAAAAAATTTCGCTCAACTGTCACGTATGAATGAAAGCTGCGCACTAAGGAAGTCTTGCGGATGTCCGCATAAAGTTGGCACACGTGCCCCGCCCACTCACCATTTCTACTAGTTTTTTCTGTTCTGTGATTAAACCAATATCGAACTTCTTGTATTCATCATCGCAGTCACAACTCTGGCATTATTCCAGCACATCGGGATGGTAAAATTAACACGGCTCACCCTGTAAGAGCCCTTCTGACAACAGTTGCTATGGTCACGTTTGACCTATTTTTTACGAACTGCGAGTAGGTATAATGGTGTGAGGACACGATTCCGGCATATCGTGTCAAATGGCACCTATTCTCTTTTATAACGGAAAGTTGCTTCAGTGAAATAGACGAATATACACAATATTAAAATATCTCAACAGAGAAATGAGGAGGCTACTTATTTGCCTTTGTTATGATTGTATCATGAATGTGGATCATGCTGTGAGACGTTTATAGAAAAGTGACGTGAGTTGTAGACACTCAAAGTATTATTAAATCATACAGTACGTTTGAAATGTTTAATGCTTAGCAATAATTCTTAGATTTCGAAGTGTTTCATCTGACTAGCTTAGAATTCGCTGCCCTAAATTTTCATTTTAATGATATCTATTGAAATGAAAGTTACCAACAGTTTTTAGTACCTAAATCTAATTATAACGCCCATCTATCTTGTCAGCTCTAACTTTTCGTCACATCGGCCCACTCTAATCCAGTCTCCCGCAAATCGCGAACTTTGCGGGTGATCCAAACAAGCGCCAAACCGGGCATTGTTTTATGTTGTTTATTTCAAAATAGGAGTACCGATCGTTTTACTACCTCCTAACTAGAGTAGACCTAGAAAAAACTAGCGAACGCGAAGATACTGGCTGGAGATCCAGCTGCATGTGAATTATCTTTTGCTCCACTATGCGATTTGTCTGTTTATGTTGACGACTTTATTTCCTCTGTTGAGGGGAATGTTTAGAGGCGATGGGAATATAGGGCAACCGTTTATGGAGGGATGGGCTACATAAATCACTCGCTCGTAGTTTTGGTGAGTTGAAATCATAGTTAATGCTCTACAAAGTCAACACCTATTAAGGCAAAACCTGTTCTGTAACTAGCAACGTCTTTAATATCTTTATTATTATGGTAACATCGTAAGAAAGAAGACTTAGGACCATGCATTATTAAACCTATTATAAAGCTAAATAAAGACATGGATCTTACACCTGCCTACTTTGTAATTCCATAGTCTATGCTCATGAGGTGTGAATAAAATCTCTGGCTGCGGTCCGGTGACCTGATTCTAGAGTATTTGAACCGTAAAACCGATGTCTTACACACCGTTATCGTGGTTTCTGAATTTACGGCTGTCTATTAGTTCCTAATGCGCGATGTAAATTATGGTTGAGAGCTGTTTGAATGGAAAAGGTCAACATACTTAAGTGTTTAAATTTGTGCAGAGCTTACGATCTTGTAACACCTAAACGTAGGTCATGTTTTTGAAATTCCAAGTCTATGTGGGTTAATTTCAAAGATAATTTATTAGTATAAGTGTTATTTTATGGATAAAAATCAACGTAACGACGGTACCCAACGCAAATGCCTCATTGAACTTCTGCTTCAAACCTTACTTCCAAACTTACCAATCGTCTTCCAATAGGAAACAAATGAACTAAAAAACAACCGATCAAAATGAACCGCGACTATTACAAAGTATCCTACACCAATCGCATGACCACTATCACCGACGATGTGCTCGACAACGACACCGACACGGAGTTCAACGCGAACCAGTTCAAACTGTTCGACGACTTCACGACCGATCTCCGGATGAACTTCAACTCGAGCAGCTTCCACATCAGGAGGCGTGGGGACCCCAACGACTCCGGTGTGGACATGGAGAACGGGAATCCGATGGACGATGTCAATGACACGGATCTGGTGAGTTGGAGTTGGTGTTGTCGGGGCGTCTTGATTTTCTCGTTGCCCCAAGCGAGTTATTCTTCATTTTTTTGACTGACCATAGATTGCAGGTGATGCAGAACGATTGCTACTGTAGGTGTGTTGCGTATCTTTTCTGCTGAAAACGTGTGCCAAAAACAAAGTTAACCCGTAGCCCGTATTCGCACTAAAATAATTAGTGAAATTGTTCTTAAAAATGAAGATGATGATAAGATTGGATTGGAATCTTATGCATCCCTCAGCGAATCCTAAACTTGGGTCTCCCTAGAGATCCGTAATATTGTTTGTCCTAAAATCATATGCCCGAACTGTTTTGTCCTAATGGGCATTACCTTGTCCAAGCGATCAATAACAATCATTCATTTTCCAAGATTTTAAAATAATTAAAAATCAAATAGGTTGTTGGGTTAGGCTTGTGTTATGACCAAACATAGCGGAGCGTCCAAACAATCGTTCTTGAAAAAAAAAATGTTTAGACATGTATCAGAAATTCAATCGGCAAATTAGGTACTCGAAGCACTAAATTCCCTGTCCTTCACGTCTGTGCTTGTAAAACAAAACCGCATCGACCTCCATCCCCAAGAAAGGCGACGCGAATCGGCCCCGTCGCGTGGCACCGCTCGCGCCGGCGCCACCCATTGTGTGACCGGAACACCGTCCATTGTCCACTACAGCCCTCTGCGGACCCAGGCGCCGGGGCGAATCGCTCAAGCATTGTTTTACTTGACTGAGCTGGACTTCATCTTGTGTTGACTCCTAGGTCAAAAAATAGATGAAGTTAGCTAGCTCCGTCACCCTCAACGATTAAGTTCGGGGAACATAAATTCCAGGTGTAGCAATCTAACTAGGCACCGAGAAACGGGTAAACAGTTGATGGATAGTTACAATTAATAATTATTGATGACTTCCTATAAGGAAATAGCAAGCTCATCAAGTCTAGTTCTAAATCAGACACATTGTTCATACTGGCACGCTCGTTCGTAATTCGTAACTTTTCAGGGATTTTTGTCACCCGAATAACATTTGAGACTGAAAAAAAATCCATTAAATGGCTACGAAAATGATATTCATTTACTTAATGAATGAGATAATTGACCGACATTTTGGGTGCACGTATTCCGAATTTTTTTTGGTGTAAAAATTTGCACTGATTCTGTACGTCAAAATTAGGGGACTGCTTTTATGGTGTCTTCACATACGTAATTAAACCGCCTGTGGGCATACATGCGCGAGTAATTTAGTTATGGTAATAGTACGCTGACCCAAATACGCCATTCCCGATTAGATCAGCGTTAATTTATAGACATGTCGCGGCAAAAACGTACACACTACAACACCATTATACTCAAGAGCGTATTTTAATGGCCTCTAAAGTATGTTTGTTTTCCAAAATGACATCCGTTTATAGTCTTGCGCGTGTAACCTTTTTAGTTCATCATTGTCGTGCCGTACGCATCTCTTGTTTCTTTTTAATTTATTGTCCTCTCCAATGGGAACTCGTTTGTTTAACTAATGACGTAAGCGCACAATGAGTCACCATGTCCATGCGTCGCCACTAATGTGGTGTCCATACGGGCACTCATAATAAATGCAAAGGCGTATTAGCGACTAGAACAGGAAACGGCGCGGCCTCCCTCTGTCATATTTTAAAATTGGATCAATAACCGTTTTCGTGGTTTTGAATTTGATACACGTATCACGATACCGTTGGAAGTCGTGACCGAGTGAAATTTTAGTATCGGCAGCTGGTATATCCTGTAAAATTTTATAACCATTACGTATGTTTACTTTAACGAACGATTGAAACGAAATTATTTCCGTGTTAACTTAAATTGCGTGCAACCGTTCGGTACTTTAATGCGTCGATAAAAATACCGCCGACCTTACAGCACAGGACTGCTCGTACGGTCGACCTTGACCGGTTAACTTTTCATTTTTCGACCGTAATCACTCTTGAGCGGATTACCTCACGGCTCCGCACTGCCACCTTCACCCATTTCACCTTATAAGGATCTCGTTTTAACAGTTGCATTTCGGCTTGTTGCAGTTGGAGAACGAAGTTATGGTAGATCCCTGGAGCAGCATGGACTCTTCTAATTCACCCTTAACTGATTCTGGACCGTCCGCCAGCGATGACTGCACCCCGTCGACGTCGAGCGAGCCCCCCCGCGGGTCTCAAGATCCCTCCCCTCTTTCTCCGGAAGCGCGCCGCCCCTTGGACTCATCGGACACCAAACCCCTACCCCCTAAAACAGACAAGGCCCGCTCCCGAGACCTCACACTAGCGCTGGAGACCTTGGAACCCGACCCCCTACGCCGCCCGCATTTCCTCGACGATGACTACCCACACCCGTCCAGATCAAACATAGAATGCCGCATCCCCAAACCACACTTCCTCGACCATTCCCCCTCACCAGATGAATTCGACGAACGCAGCGACATCACCAATCCTAACTTCCTAGATGACGAAGTCGACGACGACAATCAGGGACAAAAGAAAGCCGGCGCCCTTCCAAAAAAACCTGTAAAGACACCTACTTATTTACCTCAAGATGATCGGCCGCACAGAACAAGTTATAGAAGCACGCTACATTATGGGTTAGAAAATGCCGCGCGGTCTAGCGAACGCGACAAACGAGCTTCACAACTGTACAGGGGCACATGGCCCGGGGAGCGCGACGTTTGGACGGGCCACGACTCCGCCAGCGTCAGAAGCTTCTCCAGCAATGGATCCGCAGAAGGCCACCGACCATCGTCAAACTTAGAAAATAAAATGGAATGCGTCTGCTCTCTAATATCCCTGCTTAGTCTGTCTCCAGAAAACAACGCCGATCTCAGCGGACCTCTGCTAGAAATGAGCAGATCGGTGGAGAGCTGTATCGCCATGAGGCAAGCCGGTTGCATACCGCTATTGGTGCAGCTGATCCACTCGAAAGTGCCTAGAGAGACTCGAGATCGCGCCGCGAAAGCACTGCGGAACATCATCCACACGCAGACCGACGACAAATCCGGCAGACGGGAAGCTAGGGTGTGGAGGCTTTTAGAACAAGTCAGAGAATATTGCTACATATTAGAAGACGTCGTGGAAAATAGAAAAGAAGGAAAAGAGGTTATCGAAGACGACGGTACCAAGCATCCGAGCCAAAGCGTCGCGGCGCTTATGAAGCTGTCTTTTGACGAGGAGCACAGGCACGTAGTGTGCCAACTGGGTGGCCTCCAAGCATTAGCAGCGTTGGTGAGTGGGGACCAAGCAGCACACGGCAGCAGAACTGACGACAACACTTGTCTCACCATGAGAAAGTATGCTGGCATGACCCTAACAAACCTGACTTTCGGCGACGGCAACAATAAATCGCTGCTGTGCTCGTTCAAAGACTTCATGCTCGCTCTGGTTGAACAGCTTGAGTCACCTAACGATGACATGAGACAGGTACAGTCCACTTTTATAGATTTTTTGCTACTTTGGTTTTATTTCACTATAACTGAGTCTCACGCTAGTTTCATGCTTAAAATACTTAGTCATTGTTTTAACTATTATAACATTACTACAATTCGAATTTTCTCTGATTTTTCAGGTAACAGCAGCAGTGTTAAGAAACCTATCATGGCGGGCTGATTCAAGCAGCAAACAAGTTCTAAGGGAAGTCGGAGCTGTCAAAGGTCTCACAAAAGCTGCGATGACTTGCCAAAAGGAAGCTACCCTGAAATCAGTCCTATCAGCTCTGTGGAATTTGACCGCGCATTGCTCCATGAACAAAGTAGCCCTGTGCTCTGTAGACGGAGCCTTAGGATTCCTAGTCGACATGTTGAGTTACGACTCGCCGACGAAAACGCTAGCGATAGTAGAAAACGCTGGCGGCATCATGAGGAACGTGTCGAGTCACATCGCCGTCCGCGAAGATTACAGGCAGATTCTCCGGGAGAGAAACTGTTTGAGTGTCTTACTGCAGCACCTCAAGTCGCCGAGCTTGACCGTCGTTAGCAACTCTTGCGGCACCCTCTGGAACCTATCAGCGAGGTGTCCACAGGACCAACAGTTCTTATGGGACCATGGTGCCGTTCCCATGCTCAGAAGCCTCATCCATTCCAAACACAAGATGATAGCTATGGGATCCGGCGCCGCTCTCAAGAACCTACTAAACTCCAAACCCGGAAAGACACACATAATCTCACTAGACACGACAGCCAGGACGATGAACTTACCAGCTCTACCTACACTCGGAGCCAGAAAACAGAAGGCTCTAGAGCAAGAGTTGGATCAGAACCTGGCTGAAACTTGCGACAACATCGAACCGGCGACATCTCCTACCACAAGCAACAGGGAAGAGAAGAACCTCTTCACGGCCACTGAGCGGCAAATCGCCATGAACTTAGAGAGGCATAGAATGACGTCCAGTTCGCCCTTGATGGGTGCTCTGACGTCACAGATATCGCTCAGTCACAGCGCACACCTGGCCAGCTACTTGAGCTGCAGTAACACTCTGCTCAAAGGTGCTTTAGTCACGCGTTCCACCACGGGAAGCTCGAACAACGTAAACCGCTCAGACAGCAAAGACTCGGTTACTAGCACGCATTCGGACACTGTGTTCGAAAAGGTCATGCGCACAGGCAAGGTTCCTGTCCCTACCCCGAGAAACAAAGGACTGATGAAGAGCGAGACTGGTGGCGAAGCGTTTAAAATGTCCTCGAAGCCTTCAACCAAGGACGGTTTCCTCCGATACTCCACACAGCCACCGATACCCCCGCCGAGAACCACTGATATGAGAACTAACTACACAGAATCTGGTTATGACGTCGACCAAGATTCCTGCGACCAGCCCATAGATTTCAGTAGGAAATACTCGGAAACCAAAACCAGCGAGACGGAACCGTCCTTGCCTGAAGATAAACCCAAGTCGGAGCCAACGAAGAAATACAAAAAAGACAGCCCTAGTACGTTCGGTGATTACCAGGAGACGGATCTGGACCAACCAACCGATTACTCCCTTCGCTACGCTGAACACCAGTCAGAAAACGGTTCCGACGATTCCGACCCGCCTGGTCCTTCCGTGCACGAGGACACTCTCAAACACTTTGCCACCGAGGGCACTCCCTACGAAACACCCATCATCTTCTCGACAGCCACATCAATGTCCGACTTAAGGATAATCGGTAAAGACGGAAAACCTAAAACCACGCCCAGCGTCAAAGAAAACCCCGAGGTCATGACGCATTCGGACGAGAAGGACACGTGTTCCATCGAAGATCCTCCAGGGCACGATAATGATAGAGCTATAATCACTCCCCAGAATCCTGAGCCCATCCCGGAAAAGCGAAGCGTGTTCGACACCAAATTCAGTTCTGGTATGATCAGCCCTGAAAAGCCTGTGAACTACTGCGATGAAGGGACGCCTGGGTACTTCTCTAGGGTGTCTTCGCTGAGCAGTCTCGGGGAGCCCACTGAAGAGGACAGCTTGGCGAAGAAGAATGCGATGGCTACCATCAACGTGGAGCCCAGCGTTCAGGACCTAAGTGCGAGCTCTGCCAAGGATAAAGAAGGTAAGCCAGCATTTTAGCATAACTCTTGGAACTTCCCTACTACCAATCTTTTATGAGGTCTATTCTATAAAGTTACAGAGCCAATCATTCAAATAACCCTAAAAATATTAAGCGAAATTTGTAAATCGTCCGGATGTTTCTGCATTGACAGTATTCCGTATGCATTTTACAAATTATACCACACGCGAATTAGATTCTATGCCGACTTAATTTTGTCTCATGGGGTTTGATAAACAAATTGTAACTTGACATTCATTGACTGACGCCACTAGTGTTTTCAAGTTTTCGATAGTCGAGTAGTGGTTAAGTAAGACATTAGTTCCATGAAATTCCGCTACGTGGCGACATTACCCATAGGGGTCTGACCAACCATATTTGCATTAAAAGCGGTTAACTAAATATTGCGAGCACCACTAAAAGTCACAGACTTTAAAATATACTCCAACAACTTCACCTTTATTCACCCAAATTTTTATGTGCATTGTGGTTAAATTTGTTATTTTATAATTCCAGGATCCAAAGCGGTGACATTCGCCACGGAGCCAGTGGCTAGCTCGCAGCCCTCGACGCCGGGCCGCTTCGTGGAAGACACACCGCTCATGTTCTCGCGCTCCTCGTCACTCGGCTCGCTGCCCTCGGCCGATGATCAGCCTGATCAGTGTTCTGCGTTATCATCTGTCAGGTCAGTGCATGATATATCTGGTTTAGTAACATTTGCCACGGTGAAAGTAGATATAGTGAATAGGATAGAAAAATTATGGTTAGTTGGTTTAGTCACGTACACGTAGAGAGGATGGATGAAAAGAGATTTATCAACAAAATATGGGGAATGTGGAGGGGAAGACCTAGACGGACGTTCCGTGAACAAATCGCGAACGTTTTAGAAACAGGTCAGGTCAAGAGTACCTGAAACCGACGAGCATGTATGAGGAGATCAATGAATGTGGATGGAAGTTTAAAAAAGTTATCCCAAATTTATATTTCCGCTCTGTTAATTTTTTCTTACACTTAGTATGGGTGCCATGGAATGTAATCACATAATTCATAAGGAAAATTCGGGACAATTTCTTTTTACAATTTTGTTCAAATTAAAAAAAAACTTTATAAAATGGCAAATAAACTAAATCGTCGATAGATTGAATATTGGGGCGCGTCATACATATTGCCGGGCCTATAGTATTCCAAGGTGCTAACGAGACATCATCTGCCCCCAGCCGGCTGACTTCAGGCTGCATCTCCCCGAGCGAGATCCCGGACTCCCCCGGCGCGCCGGCCAGCCCGCGCGCCAGCCGACCCGCCTCCCCGCCTGGTAAGATAAGAGATAATTATAAAAATATGTATTTGTTCTAACATGAGTTACAGTAAAATGCAGTTTAAGTCGGGATAGTTAGAGTCGGGAAGTCTTGAACTTTTGATTTGCTCTGTGCTTGTTATTTCATCATATTTTTTGTGCATCAAAGAGTTCGCTAACATACTGTTTCAAATAAAGAAAGAAAGAAAGAAAGAAAGAAAGACATTTATTGACAACAATTTGACACAGACACAACAATTAACTTATCTAAAGTACATAAATTAGCCTAAATAAATAAATAATAGTAACTTAAAATGTGTATGCCACTTCCGTGCCAAACGGTGCCAAAAGGGCCGCACTCAGCATAATATTGCGGCAAGCCGCAACGCTGATTTTCAGTGCGACCCCGGAAACTTAAAACTAGAAGAAGAGAAAATTAAATATACCTAACATTTCACACGCAGTTGCTAACATTAAAACAATACCAAAACACACACACACACATGAATTAACACAAAAAGAAGGAACATTAACATTAAAGAGGGTAACTTGGTGGGGGCGGTCGGTTAAAAGACCGCGCTAGTTCCGTTCACCCTCATTACTGAACAGCTTGCTCAAAATCAGTCTGCTCAAATGGTCTTAAGTGAACAGTACCTACCTACGTTACAGTGATTAATTTAACTGAAGTGTGAAGTCACAAATATTGCAGCACAATAGTGTTATAAGGTAAGATTTTCATTGCTTCGCATGCCTATTCTCTATTATAGATTTAGTTAGATAATGAAAACATAGATAGAAACCAGTGAATGAATTCTAGCGTCTTAACCCCTCGTATGCGGGAAATGAAAAATATACTGCATTCGGGCCTCTTCTGTTTCAATATCTACAAATTATGGTGATTAAAATAAAATAAAAATAAAATATATCCTTAAAAATGGAGCAGATCTGCTCCGTAGCATACGAGAGGTTAAGCTACCACGAATAGCCATCTCATACTTCGTTCACTCCATGATCCAAGCCGCCAGCTGATCCTACCCCAAGATCCGAAATTTTAACGAAAACATTTGTTATTTTTTCTCTGGAATCTAAAGGTAAAAAACCAGATACATATTATGATAGGTGCAGTAAAACTTATTTCTAATTGTTATAATGATTTCGATACGAACGATGTCTTTTAAATAAATAACTTTTAAATAAATAATAAATGACTTTTAAATAAATAAATAAATGTTTTTTTCTGATATACCATGTTTTCTTAATCGCGACTTTACAAATTAAGCAAACTAAGTATTCAAAAAGACACCTAATTGAACGAAATGACCAAAGCAAGCAAGACCGTGTTCTGTTATTGGATAGACTTGAGTTGAATCACACAGGGGGATATCAGGATACACAATTATTCTAGCATATTTTTAGGTTTTAAGTTAAGAGCTATAATTCTGACAGGAGTAAAGAGTTATATAATTCAGAAAGGTTACTACACTCATAATTATATGTACGCGGGACTTAATCGCGATTTTATTTATTTACCTTCTCGACGTTTCGGCCGCGTTACATATAATTATGAGTGAGAATCGCGAAAGTTTAAAACGGTTACTACACTGCTTAAAAAAATAGTTCTTGCAGAATTTTGCGGGACTTGACAATAAAGTACTCACTCGCACGCTCTGCTTGTTAACAGAAGACCGTCGCATCTCGCCCACGCGCCTGCCGCCGCCTCACGAAGTGTCCGTGTTCGAGGAGCGGCCCTCCCAGTTCATGGTGGAGGACACGCCCGCGCAGTGCTCGCCGCCCGACCTCAGCAGCCTCAGCAGCCTCACCATAGAGGACGAGGGCAAGGTGAGACCCCATGGGGCACAGACAAACCAAAACAACAGGCAACAAATTAAACCATACAGGTGGCAGCAGTAGCGGCGTTAGAGCCCGTTCCCACCATGTCGGGCGTCGGCCCGATTCTCTATCGTGTGTCGTAGCGGCAGAATATTTTATATGAAGCTGTTCACACACGCTCGACTAAAAATGACGGAAGTTTTGTCAGTCCACTCACCAATAAAAAATCGTGTCGGGCGCGCGCTGTTCACATAATATCGGATGTCGGGCCGACCCCGCTCGCACCTCACCCCTGTACCTCCCGCGCGCCGCGTTTTCGCATTCACATTGTCGTGGCTCACAGCCGCCTGGTGTGGATAGAGGCACCGAACCGACACCGATTAAAGATCGTCCCGACAGCCGACTAGTGTGAACAGAGGCGCCGACACCCGACATGGTGGGAACAAGCTGTAACTTAAATTATATATTAACTACCACTCAGTAAATAATGTTCGTTGCGTGTATTATTTTCAGCCCTCGCAATTGGACGCGAAGCTGTCAGGCGACAGTCCCAAGAACGATCTGGAAGAGAGCTCGCACGCGCCGCAAGCGCTCCCCACGAGAACCGTCGTCACCGAACCGCTTAGGGGTAAGTTTGCCAAGTTAGCTTCCGAGTTGATAGTAACCCTAAAAATAGGGGTTACAATTTTAAAGCCTTCAGATTCCAATTGTCCATTGTGAGCTGTGCTGAAATATATCTAAACATGAGTGTGGTATTCTCTCGCTTTCGGCTTTTGATTAAAACGACCAAAATATGTTTTTTTTTTAGGAAGCCCCCCTTAATTATTGTTAAATTTTGATTTTAGTATTTGTTGTTATAGCGGCAACAGAAATATATCACCTGAGAAAAATTCAATAGCCCAGCTCTTATAGTTCTTGAGATAGCCTGATAACAGACGGACAGACAGGCGGACAGTGAATAAACAGTAATTTTCACCTAAGTTTACCTCTTTGTTTCCCTGAGTGTAATAGACTAGTAAGTAACAGATAGTAATGTTCTCTTTCATCAGGCGGGCCGGCGCCGGGCGACTCGTGCCGCGTTTACTTCACTGAAGACACGCCGGGGGCTCTCTCGGACGCCGGGAGCCGCTCCTCGCTCTCTGCTCTTTCTGCGCTTTCTGCACTTGACGGGGCGACCGACCAGGTAAACATGACACCACAGGAGCATTGAAATAAATAAAGAAAGACACCATTATGCGATTCCCGCCGCATCGTCTGCGTTAGAGAGCCGGCCTGGCGACCAGGTAAACATAACACAACAGGAGCATTGGACGTTCTCATACGCGGAGCGACCCGCACTAGCATCGCCACCAGCGCTAGAGAGCGGACCCGGCTACCAGGTAAACATGACACAACAGGAGTTATACGTAGAGCGAGCTGCAGTGGCGTTGCCATTCGCGGTATTCTCGCTCTCTGCGCTCGACGGCGCGACTGACCAGGCAAACATAACACCACAGAAGTATTGAACGTTGAGAACTAAAGGCCAGTCGCAAAGCACAGACAAATTCGAGCGTTGACCAGCTGCTATCTATCTCTTTCGCACGCGTGCAGTAATATTGCCGTTACGCTCTGAGATAGATAGCAACTGGTCCGAATAACCCTCATGTATGTTACGCGATTTTTTGTAGTTTACGAGTTACGTTTTTTTTTTAGGGGGTGTATTTTAAAATCCTTTCTTAGTGCTCTCTCCTACGTTATGAAAGGAATCCCTGTGCAAAATTTCAAGTTTCTCTAATAGTTTAGGCCCTCCTTAGGCCCTCCGCTGATTATCAGTCAGTCAGTCATAGAAGATAAACATCACGACCTACCCTAGCACTAGACAGAGACAACAAAACGCCATTCGCTTCTGTTCTCGCATACTTCTCACGCTTCACTCACAGTCATTGAGGATAGAACCTATAGAGTACTAATGTCATCTTGGTTGTTCGGAAATGATTCCGCAAAACAATTGAAGTGATCGCTGTGCTCTTATTGGCCGGTCCAAGATCGCGCGTAACGCTAGTGCCTTTTTCTCTACGGTTATTGGCTCTGTACAGTTTCTGTGACAGTGACGGTGACGTTTAGTATGTTGATGTTGCGGACCGGGGTTGCGAACATTGTTTCTCTATAGGTTCTATCCTCTATGCTCACAGTGAACAAAATAAAAATTCCCTGAACTTTTTTTTTTCAGGTGTTGATGAACAAACCAACGGCAGATGTATCAACGAACAATATCTACGCGGAACAGGACGAATTCTGCGTAAGTATCTGCCATTAATCTTCATTTGGTCTTTCTTAGCGGGATTCATACATACATACATACATACATACATACATAACCGTCACGCCTTATTCCCTGCGGGGTAGGCAGGGATAAGCTGGATTCAATGTCGTTATTTTAATTTTTACATGTGTCTTCTAAGTTAATTATTTGCAATTAGTTGTGAAAATGTGTGTTTTTTGCAGAGGTCGTTGCCGCCTTACCTCCGCGCGTCCACGGAAACCGTGAAGATGTCTCACGAGCTCAACCGCAACTTACGAGACAGGTAAGTCTTTGAAGGATATGTCATTCATGACTGATCCAAACGTCTAATAAGGATACCTACTTTCTTTGGCGCGTACCTATTGATTAAAAGATTGGTTACGTAATGACGCGGTACATAAATGATCACTTGGGAGTGAAATATGACTTCAGATGCGATGTCAGTTCAAGTTTTGACCTGACGGCGAATGCACAGTACACAGCAATTTATTTAGAAAATTTACTTCATTTTTTTTATGGGGATTTTACTTTTGACGTAAGATTGGCTGATTGATATTCCTGCTCGACATTCCGATGCTAGGCGGTTATCTACGAGCCGGGGTAAAAAAGACTACAGGGTGATAATGGAATCCGTAACGAAATTTTACGTACCTGTTTGTTAGTAAAACTTAAAAATATAATTTTAGTAGTTTCTCATTTTCTTTTGAAAATAAGAAATTATGAATCACCAAAGTTTTCCTAAAAAGTGCTAACATTATGGACACCGCGCGTCCACCGCTCAGCTCAGACACTCGCGACTCGTAGGTACTTAGCGCGCTTTCAATTCCTTGCGAAAAATAATACGACTTATTCAGTACCTACCTACAAATTTTTTTTTACATAATTTTAAACATTTTTCCTTCCTACTTTTAAGGGCTTAGGCCGTCCAAATGCAGAAGTTTTATAAAAATCAGTTACTTGAAAACTTGTAGGTTAGGAAAGGTGGATTAAAGTAAAAATTGAGTCTGCATAAACTCGGCATTCAGGCGTAGTTAAAGAATTGGAATCAACTTATGTACAAGAATAATAAAAACTCAACCCTATCCTACAAATCGAAACTAAGTTTAGTGTGCCTACCTTAATAACCGTTCAAAATGGAATCCATTTTTCTCCTAAGAGTCATGCACGTTTCAACATGTTTTCATTCACTCTTCTTAGCACTTTAGTATCACTTTTCACTTCGGAAAATGCACTTACAATCTTGTCTTTAAGATTCTGTACATTTTGTGGTACGTTCATGTACACACGGCGCTTGATTTCGCCCCAAAGATAGAAATCACAAGAGGTCACAGGTTCACCGTGACTTAACCACGGGTCACCGTACACATTGTTCAAGTACTTGTTCAGGTACACTTTCATCTCAATATTGTCTACAGGTAGCCTCCAAATTTTCGCAGCTATGGATGTACACTCGCACCATTTCTAGTACTCGCGATTCGAAAATTCTAACGACGTTGTTACTCGCACAATTCGCGCTTTTGTATCGTACGAACGGGGTGAGTAGGGAACGCGTGCGCAACCACTCGCTTTGACCACCCGCTCGCGACTTAATTTTTCATATCTACCCTCGGCGGTCGCTTTAGGGTCGTCGAACTGCAATGCAAAACTACCCTACTTTAAAATTGAATTTAAACAAACGTAAACAGTTACACCGCGGTTTGTAGTATGCCCACATTCAATATTTTTTTGGGAATTTCCCGATGAAAAAAAAGAAAAAAAAAAAGTGGTTTTTTTATTTTACCATCGTATTGTGTTAGTGATTCTGAGTATCAGGAATTTTTTTCGTTACGGATTTCATTTTCACCCTGTATACTAGAACACGGGGTACAAAAAAAAGTGTTTTCGGACCCGTATATCCAACCATTGGATAAAATGTTCACTGTCGACCTATAGCCTACTTTGCGCCGTAATGTCGTCACCGTCATAGTTTCGCTCCCCGCGTTAATTTGTTCCCGGATAAGTCCGCCTTTGTACTTTGTAATTTTTATTATGAAGGCAAAGCACACGAAACGTGAAATAGACATAACCATGATTTGATGAGAACTTTTTCACGCTTCGCAGCCACTAGCATCATTTTAAGTTTGAAAACAGATGGAAGAGGTAGTATAATAGTGACATGTTGCTAGCCTGTCGCCTAAGGAATACCTAAATCAATAAAGAGATAAATAAGAGGTACAGCAAAGATTCTTTTATTTATTAACTATAAGAAAACTTCTCGTTTCAAACGGCACACAGCGCCATCGATCTATCATCTATCGATCGGTCATCGATCGATATCGATCTATCTAGCAAACTATATCTTTGTTTTCCCTCGTGAACATCAATTTTTCCGGGATAAAAAGTAGCCTATTATTTAATCCGGACTTCTATCTTTACGTCTGCAAAATTTCAAAGCAATCGGTCCAGTAGTTATGGCGTGAAAGCGGAACAAACAAACAAAGAAACTCACTTTATGACTTACAATATTAGTAAGGATTACACTTGTGACGTGGCTAATTACGGGTTTTGTACACAGCTCTTGCGGCCCGCTGGGCGAGGGCAGCCCGCCGCCGCCCCTGCCGCCTAAGGACACGAGAAACGCCGCGCCGCCGCGGCCGCCGCCTCACGCCGCACCCACAGGTATGGGAGTTAGTGTTGCCAGGTACGATTTGTTTTAAATCGGTACATAAGATAAACCAAATCGGGATTTAAGGTTGTAGATCGGGACAAACTAAAAACCGGTCAAGTGCGAGTCGGACTCGCGCACAAAGGGTTCCGTACCAAACACAGCCAAAAAAACACGTTTTTTCTATAGATTAGATTAGATTAGATTAGATTATTTATTCATTCAATATAAAATACAACATAACAATACACAATATAATGTCAAGTGATTTTAAATTGAATTCGTCAAATGTTTTGAAATAAAATAAAAAATAAAAAATTCTATGTCACTATAAAATATGTCAAAATTAAATAAAAATAATACCTATGTAGAAACCATTATCAAATAAATAACAATAATCGCACCATGTTGGGATTGTCCATAACATACAAATAATCAATAACTTAAAATAACATGTCAATAAAAATAAAAGCTAAAACCGAGTGTCTAAAAATTCACAGACAGAATAAAACGGTTTATTCACCAAAAGGTTTCTTAGTTAGTCTATAGGAGCCTCCCTTAATTATTATTATTATTTTATTTTAGTATTTGTTGTTGTAGCGGCAATAGAAACACATAATCTGTGAAAATTTCCACTGCCTAGCTTTCACGGTTCTGGAGATACAGCTCGCAGAATGGTGACCACTTAAAACGGCCAAAATTTAACGTTTTTTCTACAGGAGCCCCCTTAATTATTATTTGTATTTTGATTTTAGTATTTGTTGTTATAGCAGCAACAGAAATACATCATCTTTGCAAATTTAAATTGCCTAGCTTTTACAGTTCTTGAGATACAGCCTGGTAACAGACGGACAGACAGACAGACAGCGAAGTCTCAGTAATGGGATGCCGTTTTCACCCTTTGGATACGGAACTCTAAAAACATAAATTTCTATGATTAGATGTAATACAGTCATTTGGTAGTTCTGCCTCCAGGCAGAAAACTTTGCAAAAAACTTTCCAAGGTTTTCCGGGAGTTTTGAAAATTGGTGGTTTTATGGATTTTGATGTGCTCTTTCCGAATTTCCACTTTGCTGCCTCGTGTTGTTGCCGCTCACGCAGCTTCGTTGGAGAGATCACGAGTAAAAGCGGTTTTTTGACTATATCTCCTGTTTGACTCGTTTTGCGATGGAACGGTTGTATACAGGGTGAAACTGGAGACGATTGCCTGCCGTTTATGTATTGTTATTTTTTAATGAAGTCAATAGTTTTGGCGTGCGAACGCCACAAAGTGTACTCCAACACCACTAAACCAAAAACTCAGCTTTGTCTTTTGTCATTCAGTAGAGGTTTAGGACTTTTTTTAACAAAAGTAGAGACCACTAGCTTTTGCCCGCGGCTTCGCACGCGTTAAATTCGGGCTAACAAAGAAGAGATTTCGGAATTATTAGTAGGAAGCGCTCGCCAGAATAGCCAGCAGATAGTAGATTTTTTCCTACTTTCTCGACACTTATCGTCATATTTTGGAAAATTCAAACAAAATCTTTATAAATTGTAGCCTATGTGCTATTCTGATGTATAAGCTACATTACTGGAAAGTTTCATTAAAATCCATTCAGTAGTTTTTGCGTGAAGGAGTAACATCCATCCATCCATCCATCCATCCATACTGACAAACTTTCACGTTTATAATATTAGTAAGAAGTAAGATTTTACCAAAAATGCGTAAGATGTATGAAAGTCTGTTGATAATGTTTGTATAGGAGAACAACATTTTCGTTTTTTAATATATCACTCAATACCTTTTCACACTTTTTCAACGTATAAACCTTTCCTGAACTTCGACAAAGATAAAAAAAAGAATTGGCCAAATTGATCCAGGCGTTGTTGAGTTATGCGCTTACTAACACATTTTGTGAAGTGTACTTCGTAACGCTCGTGCGCTAGGGCTATCGACTTTATGAAGGAAAAAACAAAGGATATAAATTGTACGCAATAATTTGTTTTCTATAAAACTGTTTTTATCGTGGAATGGGTCAGACAGGAGATATTGTCAAAATAACTGCTTTTACGTGACATTTTTTAAGTGTGGCGGCGTGAGCGGCAAAAGTGCGAGTTGGCGGGGTTGAGGTTCGGAAGGAGCACATCAAAATCTATAAAGTTGCCGGTTTTCAAAACTCCCGGAAACCTTTCCAGGTAACCTCTTTATTTCGAACCGAATGACTATAGTAATGGCGCTAGGAGTAGCTGCATCAAGACCTCTCTTCAAGCAAATGTTATTCCTGAATTGAAACAAACTTTTAAGCTGAAATTTAATACGTTTAGCGCTAATGATGTCCTATAATACGTGTTATTTTGAATGATTTGTCGTATTCGACATAGTGATGTGATGCTGATGCATGAAATAGACCTATATTTTTTCTAATGATACTGATTTTTCATTATACGGATTTATCGGGACATTTAGCGTCCCGATCAAGTACAAATCGGGACGCGTCCTCAGACCCCTGAAAATCGGGACGTCCCGCGCAAATCGGGACACCTGGCAACACTAATGGGAGTGGACCTTCGCACCGACTATACCTTATCGGTTTAGGTAGTTAAAACAATATAAACAATCTAGACATGTCTTTTTGTTGAAATACACAGTCTAAAAATGAAAATCGTTACACTATACAATTCGATTATGAAAGTAAATAATTTTTTCATACCTAAATTTTAAAATGTAAAGTTTTCGATTTATAAAGTGTACGTTTAAATAAAAAGACACGTCAAGATTGTTTACATTGTTTTAACTACCTAAACCGATAAGGTATAGTCTGTTAAATGTGCAGCTCATGCACACTAATTTAAGAGTGTCTCTTCCGAGGTTCTATTGCTAATGATTGTAGTACGAAATTGTGTTGACAACGCCTCCCTAGCTTCGTAATTATGTCTACGGGAGAAACCATTGTTGTTTTTGTGAATATGGATCTAAAATGATTTCAAAATTAGACACATTTCGTTGGACATGTTACCGGAAGATAACAAAAACCGTAAGTTTCGTAGGATTCTAAACGAGAGACAAATTGTATTATTTTATGCGCGCTCTACACTCGCGACGCGAACGCCCGCGAAAGCCGCGAATCGCGAGTGTAGATGTTGTTCACGCCTTGCGTTCGCGCTTAGTTATTATGCGTGAGCCGCTACGTAAATTCACGCCGTGAATTCACGGAGCGACTTCGCGCCGCGAGTGTAGAGCGGGCTTTACGCCCACATTTTCGCAAAATTTACTTTTATCTAACATACGTAATTGGACCAAAAGTAACCTAATCTGAGCTAACCTAACCGAGTATGATAATTTTACGAAAGTGTGGGCGTAAAATACTAATACAATTTGTCACTCGTTTAATATCCTACGAAAGTTAATACATTTCCTAGAAAATGTATAAACTTACGGATCTTGTTATCTTACGGTGGCATGTACATACATCACGGCTATATTCCCAAATGTGGTTCCCAAGCACACGAAACACAGTGCAGTCCAAACCATGACTTTCACTCCCGACCGACCGCAGAGTCCACTAATAAGGAGTTCTTCCCCAGGTCGAAGACATGAAAGCCGCCTGCCAGTGAAAGCTCCTCGCCGCCGCTCCCCACCTCAGGCCGCTCGCGACTCCTCCAGCTCCCTCAGCTTAGACTCCTTCGGCTCCACCGACAGAGAGATCTTCGAGGAAACCGTCAAAGCCGGCCTCTGCAGCGTCAACCCTCGCGCCGACTTCAGCCTCGACAAGTCACACTCCGTCGAACGACCCGTCACACATGTTCGCCACGTGAGGCATCACAAGTCGCTAGACCGTAGCGACAAGATCACCCAACACCGGCCGAGGCCGAAAGACGATGAGTTCGAGAGGAAAGAGTCAGGTGCGTACAAAGGAAGAACAACAAGCCACAGTCTCACGAGATCACCGTATTCGTACCACGGGGAATCCGGTATGCTGCCTTCGAGGTTCAGGACACACGCCAGGTATTACGACGATGGTCCACCTAGTCTACCGGCCAGGATCGAAGAGCCCAGACGCCAGCTGGAAAGGTCTAGTTCCCTTAGTTCCCTGAGTAACGATTCCTTTGGTTCTACGGATAAAGAGGTCTTCGAGAGGTGCGTCCGTATGGGCATGTCTAAAACCCAGAAGAAACAGGAGAAGCTCAGGGTTAGAAGTGACGACAGGCTTGAAACGCGTGATCATCGCTCGCGACGGAAGAAGGACGCCAAAAGTCAGGGGGCGTTAGATAAAATGGTCGGGGAGGATTCAAGGGATCGCGCAATATTGGAGGAGGTGATAGCCCGTGGTGCAGGGGAAGGTAAGCAAGCAAAAAACGCAGCGGCGCCGCCGCCGGGGCGCGCGCCCGCCGGCGGCGCTCTCGCCAGCACGCCTGGCTCTGACGCACGCGCCCCCGAAGCCCTAGGAGACCTCAGAGACCCTAGAGACCCCATAGATCCCAGAAACCCCATAGACCCCGCAGCCCTAGAGCGAAGCCATTCCAACGAGTGTCTCGCACCACGATCCGCGAACACAACCCTCGACTCTGACCTCAAGGACGAGCTCGACCGCTCCAACGAGTCTTACGCCGACGTCCTCGACGGCTCCTGGAGCGACGAGCCGAACCCTGACGCTCGCCGCGCTCCCCTCGAGTGGACCGACATCAAATACACCGACAGGGTCGAGGAGTCCAAACACGACACGTGGAACGACAACACGTGCCCCGATGATGTCACCTTCCCAACCATAAGCGGCTCCGTTCACATGGTCTCGTCCATCAGAAGCGAAGTCGCTGACCCGGCCCTCGCGCTGCCAGATCTCTTGGAAAAGAGTGACGCGGTCATGACTTGCTCGCGACCTGATCTCACGAACAAACTGGACGAAGACCCGACAGTGTCGGACCTGCACATCACGGGGAGCCGTATCTTGAGCGATGTCTTGTTGGATAACATCCCCGAACCCAGTTTCACGTCGCTGGTCGATGATGGCGAGCAGAAGTTCGACTCGCTCATGGCGTCTGCGATAGAAAAAGAAGCGGCTAGATTGGCAGCGCAACTTAAAAGCTCTGCTTACGGCATGGAGAATAGCGTGACGTCTCTAACATCTCTGGACCTGGACAACGTCAGACCACCTTCACACTTGGGCAGCCTTCTCTCCCTCAGCGCCTCGGGACAATGGGACGAATCCCAGTCCAAAAAGACGCAAAAACCGCGAAAGAAATCCCTACCCGTCGCCATGATGGTCAAACGAGCCCTAACCAACTCGATGCACCAAGGCAGCTCTGAACACTTGGACAGCAACCCGGTCAGTTTCCTCGACAACGTCAAACCACCTTCGGAGATGGAAAACCTTGATATGGAGAGCAGCATGATATCTGTGTGCAGTATAGTCTCTGAAGTCGCTGACAGAGAAAAGACACCTGTAGTTTTCGACTTCAAACAACCCATCCAAGACTTCCCGCTGTGCCACAACTTTAATCTTCTAGACTTGGACAAGGTCAATCCGCCGTCCTTATTTGACGAGATGGCGGAGTCTACAATAGAAGTCGATCAGACCACCGCCCATCAGCTCTACGACGATGCCTCCAACACTTTAAACATCGTCACTGATATCCCTTCGGGCTCGGAAAATTGCACGCCCTTGCCGTCTGATATCAGCAGCGTCGAATCCACTCCCAAGAGACAAAGAGATCCTAAATACCTCACCCCTAAAGAAAAACGCTGCGCCGCCAAGGACAGATATCAAACTTACACCATCATTGATCCTCCATCAGAAGGCGACACAGTTTTGCAAGTGGAGTCCGAAGAGTTCATGACGTGGACCAAATCGGAGAGCGACCGCTCCGACGAATACGTCACAGCCAACTCTGAACTGAAATCAAAGCGGAAAATGAGCGCAAAACAGAGACGTCTAGAGGACAGAGCGAGGTACCAAACACAAACTGTCAACATCCACACCATCATCCAAGAAACGAAGACACCAGACCCTCAAATAGAGAGCCTGAAGCAAAGACTGGCCGCTAAAAAGACGATGAAGCAAAAACGCATGGAAGACGCGGAGAGATTCCGAACGAGAACGCTGAGCGAAGACATCCCCCCTTCGCCCACGTTTGTCACTAAAGACGCTAACTTCGAAAACGTCGAAACCACCACCGGCTACGACAGCCTGTCCTCCAACGAACTGAGCCACCAGCAGATCATAGACGAGAGGCAAGACGACGTGTTCAGAGAAACTGACAGCGGACACACCGAGGACGACTTCGAATTAAACTCCACGCAAATGCAAACTTACACCAAGAGCTTTAGGAACTACTTACCAGTCATAGAAAGCCCGGCCGCCGTCGACATCTGCGTCGTCAACAATTTGAAGAACATAGAAATGACTGCGTCGTACAGGAGGACGTTGGAGAGTGAAAAACTCCAAAATCCAAGCACCAGCGACTTCGCTAGCTACGAGGGAGACAGCAATTCGGATAAAGCGCATTCAGATACCGACGAAGAAGCCGCTCCGAGACCCAAACCCAAGATAACCAAACCGGAGAGACGCGATGAGAGCCTCGACTCCAACGAGTCTCACGAAAGGGACGAAGCCAAAACGATCAGAGGCAGGAAAAAAGCGGCCTACGTATCGCCCTACAGAAGAAGCGTTCCGCCGGCTAAGAAACCTACACCACCAACCAAGACCCCCGTCAAACCTCCCGCGAAACCCCTAGCGACACCTAAAGCTCAAACAAGTGCCAAAGCCTCGAGCAAACCCCCAACGCCTTCCAAACCTCCGAGTGCTAACACGTCTCCCAAAAAGACCCTCAACAAATCGCCAACGAAAACTGCTCAACAGAAGACGATCGCTATTCCACTAGTCGCAGCCAAGCCGCTGCCCTTGGAGAGACAAGGGACGTTTACAAAAGAAGAGAGCAGCGTACCAGCTAAAGATTTGCCGGTACCGGATAAGAAGCCAACGGTGTCTCGATACGCCAAAGCGGCGCCGAAACCAGCGGTTAACAACACGTCTCCGTCCAGGTTGCCCCAACTGAATAGACACACGCGACCGCCCCTGAAAAAGAGCGGCAGCGGAGACAAACCCACGCCTAAAACCTCCAAACCAACCATGAGGAACTCGGCTTCGAACCACAGTCTCCACAGCAACGACAGCGCCAAAACCGTCACCCTGGCCTCCCGCGGCTCCCGGCAAGGCAGCACTTCCAGCGTCAACTCCGTTCAGTCTTCCAAGATCTCCGCCAAAGACGTGGAAAGCAAGATCGCCAACCTGTGGAAAAAAGTTGAGCAAAGCAAGAAAGTGACCGCCAAGCCGGACAAACGGGTGTGGATAGAGGCCGACAAAACGGAGACGCCTAAGCTCATCCGGAGCTCGACCTTCGAGGGCCAGCCCAAGCAAGCCCAAGTCTCCACGGCCCCTAAACAGAAGACTGCCATAGGAATCAAAGTGTCGCAGATACCCAGCTTGAGGCCGAAGTCGACGCCTTCCAAAATAAGCGCACCGACTGTCAAAAAACCGGCCATTTCTCGCGTGTTTACGAGAAAACCGGCCAACGCGCAGCCCACGTAAAGTTTAGTGTAATAAAGTGAAAAACTTAAAGGCTGTATGATGTCGCAATGTGTACGTGAATCGTTCTTGTGGAAATATTGTTAAAATATTTATTTAAAAAAAAAAAACTTTAAACAGACGTCACAAAATGTATAAGTTGTTTGATTGAGGTGATGCGAAGATAACGATGATAGGTTAGTTGATTGTTTGTATTTGCCCAAACGTTTGACCAAGACTTTTCGAGATCAATTTTGATCTAGAAATAGATGAAATTACGTTTTCCCGTGTCAGACTTTGGACTAAAAACTTATTCTTATTTATATGCTTACAAAAAAATGTATTTATGATCACGAGTATCAGAGTAACCAGATTTTTGTTTTTAGATATTGTTTTCCTTTTGTATACTTATTTGTTGCATTTATTTGCATTGGGTAATTCCTTATTGACTGCAATGTTAGTTTCGTAAGAAAATATCACTCCTAAATTAATCGGCGGATGACTACGGAACTTGTTACACATCAGACTGCTGATCCTGGCACGTTTATGGTGCGCTTGTAGGTAGATAAAAAATCTAGCAGTTCTTTATTTTAACAGATTTTGTAAAAGTATCAACTTGTATCACGCTTTACACTTAACCATTAAAATATATGCAATTTATATTAAGTCAATAATCGTAACCATACCTATGTTCCTATTTTTGGCAATTTTCCCATGCAATTATCGCGAGAAACATGGGCTTTCTCGCAGAAATTAGATCGTTTAATGTAATTTATCATCTCGATGTAAATATTTCACATTAAACTTAACATAGTCCCTAACACAGTTTGTATATTTTTCATAATATTGCTATAACTTTGAAATATATAATAATAAAAATGTCAAGTAGCTTTGGAGTAAAAAATGGCGGGCAAAAATGGTGTTTGCCTCGTTTTTTTACGTCTAGTCAGTTGTAATGTTAGGTAAGATAATGTAGTCCCTAGGGAACACACATTTCCAGACTTATATCCATTTATTTTACGTGTTACTAGTAGAAATCGACTGTTATGATAATCACAATCTTTCGGCGCTTGACCGATAGTGATGCTTCAAATTTTCAAATGCAATAACTCATTTGCAACATCCGTAGTGTATTGGTGCCTTTTTATGTATTCCCATTAAATTTTCAATGAAGTTGTAATGAAATACAACACCGTTACCCGAAACGATGCGAGCGGTCGCTTCCATATTTTTAGCGCAAAGAACGAAATGACTTCGGGGGTTAAACCGATGTGCCAGTCTCATTTTATAAAAAAAAAAAATATACATTGTTTTTGTACGAAACGTTCTCGTTTTAAAAAATGAGACTGCAGCGTAACCGATTGAAATAAGATAAATGGAAAACGATAGGAAAGAGGAAGATAGATTTTGTTTGATATTCCATTCGGTCCATGGCTAGTATAATTATTCACTCCGCTCGTGTTGTTGTAGTACTGATTTTTCTATTATGTAATAAGTGCGACAATAGCATAATATACTTGGTTATCCGCTGGTTTGGTAGGCCATTATTCTGTTACGCCAGTTAGTTAAATAAAATATATGTAAGGTGCGTATTTTGATGGTAATAAATGATATTTACCACATTTATCGTAGTTTCATTTCGCAATGTCACCGAGACCTGACCAAACGGTCAAAACATACTATCGAGCCAGTGGCGTAGCTAGCATGGGTGACACCCGGGGCGGATATTGTAGGTGCCGCCCCCGCCGCCCCTAGCTACGCCTCTGTATCGAGCTACATTTATTTTCATCGCGCATGTTTCTTCACTGGCAGTATTTAGAAAACAATGAGTTTTCCGTAGGCAAGAGCAGCGTTCAGTGTCTAAGAAATTAGTTCAGAAATAAAAAACGCGTTATGATCGAAAATATATTTATTCATATTGTAAATATTATTATAATTGAGATCAAAGTTATAATCTAGACTTCATTTACGTTTGGGATTTCGTGATTCTCATAAATTGTAAAAAATATTTAATTAAACTATAAAAATCGCTAGAAAATTATCGACGGTATGTCAAAATACTACAGAATTTCAAATGATACAAAGTATGTACTTATAGTTAGTAAAATATGTACTTTTTCAATTATTCATGTACTTACTATTTTTTCACTATAAAAGTAAAACAATTATTTTAATACATAATCTGATTCCATGTCTGTGAAGAAATAAAACATTACATTCTTCGATTTAGCTTACATATTATCATACCTACAAGATAATTATCCAAAAAATAAAAATATTTTACTAGTGAATGAAAATGATACTTACTATACGTTGACATAATTTTCTACGCAGCCAGATAAGTTACTTTATTTAACATTTACTCTATATCAACTAGACTGCCGTTCTGTTATGGACAATACAACCTTTCAACATCATAGCATCAACGTATTCAGAATAACTAATATTGTAATATTGCATTTTAACCATTGAGCGAGATGACATACTAAAAGTACCCGAAACCGACGAGCATGTATGTATACGTAAGCGTATAAAAAAACGTTTACCTACTCTTTGCTTCTTCCAATTTTCCTTACAATTTGTGTCAGTTTTGTGAAGCGCCATACCAAATGTATGCAGAATACATACATAAATCACGCTTGTGTTCCCAAATGGGGTAAGAAAAGCATACGAAACGTTACATAGACCCATTGAGGATAGAACCTATAGAGTACTAAAGTCATCTTGGTTGTTCGGAAATTATTCCGCAAAACAATTGAAGTGATCGCTGTGCTCTTATTGGCCGGTCCAAGATCGCGCGTAACGCTAGTGCCTTTTTCTCTACGGTTATTGGCTCTGTACAGTTTCTGTGACAGTGACGGTGACGTTTAGTATTGTTTTAAACTTTCGTGATTCTCACACATAATTATGTTTACGCGGGACTTAATCACGGTATTTTTTAATTACCTCTCGACGTTTCGGCCGCGTTACAGCGACCGTGGTCACGAGTTGACTGAAGCGGAGCTCGACGTTTGTTTGGCAGCCCGGGTCCTTCGAACTACCCGCACTTGATTTTCATCAGTAACGGCTCCCCGAACTACCCGCGTTTCACCGATATTGTCCACCGTTCCTCTATTACACCGACACACAACACTAACAATGTCAGGCGCAGTGCGGGTAGTTCGAAGGACCCGGGCTGCCAAACAAACGTCGAGCTCCGCTTCAGTCAACTCGTGACCACGGTCGCTGTAACGCGGCCGAAACGTCGAGAGGTAATTAAAAAATACCGTGATTAAGTCCCGCGTAAACATAATTATGACGTTTAGTATGTTGAAATCAACAAACTATTTGCGGACCGGGGTTGCGAACATTGTTTCTCTATGGGTTCTATCCTCTATGCATAGACTACACCATGATTTCACGTTTCGTAGCTTCTTTTACCATATTTTTAAGTATTAATTTAAAGTAAAGGTGTCTAACCAAAGATGTCAGAAAATGACAAGTACCTACCCTATCTCTGACACTTCTACTTAGATTAGGGGAGGTCCACTCCACGATTAAACGTTCCGGGGAGACCTCTTGCGAGATCTACAAAGCATGTAAGTAACGGAAAGAGACAGCAATATTTGTACGCCTAAACACGTTCGGGAGTCAACCTTCTTTACTTATTCTGTGCTTAGACAGTGACAGGTATACTATTCAGGCAAAAAACTTGGCACGGTTTTAGAAAGAAAGAATAAATTCGGAAAGAATAATTAAAAGCGCCGCGCCAACTTACTTTCTCTCTCTTTCTCTTTAAATTTGTCTTTTATTGCGACTTTTTTTTTAATTTGTAAAAAACTTTTAATTTGAAAAGATGACTTTCTGCCAAGTTTCTTGCAGCGCATTCGACTTGGCATTGATGGTCTTTCTGGGGCGCTGGTAGACTCGAGAATGACGTGTGAAAGTGCTCTTAGGAGCCTATTTGCATAGTTTTTTTTTTTTATAATCGTGCCTAGTTGTATGTCGAACGGTGTAGCGTAACCACTGGTATGTAGGTAGACGTGGATTAGCGCTCCTCATCGGAAGAGTCCGGTATACTAGCGGGGGAAGCGTCCTGCAGCCGCTTGAAGTTTCCGACCACGTCGAAGTGCATGTGCAGGGACGGCGGCGCGCCGTGCGCGTCGTGCAGGTACCGGTGCACCTGTAAACGTAATCAACCTACTATAACAACACATTCTACATCTACACGAAGATTATATAATATACAGTGTGGTCGGAAATTTACCGTAATTTTTTTAAACTACAGTACAAGCTCCTTATTCGCGCTTCCTTCATTCGCGTTTTCACTATTCGCGGATCAAAAAATTGTGACCCAATTCCTGTATTCGCGGCAAAAATTTAATTATTCGCGGATTTATTTCTGAAAATGACGAA
The DNA here is from genome assembly GCA_005406045.1 of Adoxophyes honmai. NCBI lineage: Eukaryota > Metazoa > Arthropoda > Insecta > Lepidoptera > Tortricidae > Adoxophyes > Adoxophyes honmai. The sequence goes on along the minus strand of BHDV01023143.1, from coordinate 49,428 downwards.
GAATCTGCGCAAATTCAAACTTTCACTGCAAACATAGGACGAGATGGGTTCGAACTCATAGAACAAGATAAATGGCATTCAGGAATGCTTGAATCGCAAAGTGAAGATTTGACTGAAAGAGACTTGGAGACTTGTTTCTTGTCACTTAGGAACGTATCCCCTATAATCCCATACAAATTACCATTCCGTATTCACGGTTTCTGTATTCGCGGCACATTTTTGGAACGTATCCCCCGCGAATAAGGAGCTTTTACTGTACCACAAACTGCAAAGGGCTTACCCGACTACAGATTAAAAATATTTACGGTCATTTTCTGACAACCCTGTATTTGTATTGATACTTTGAGACCGAAGAGTTGCAATCTGGGAATATTGTGAAAGAGATATTTCTGAAATATTTGAGACTAGCTTTCCGCCCGCGGCTTCGCCCGCGTGGAATTCGGTTATATTGCGGTATAAAGCGAACATTCCCTCGGGAACATAATTTTTTTCCGGGATAAAAGGTACCCGATTATTTAATCCGGACTTCTAACTTTATGTCTACAAAATTTCGAAGCAATCGGTTCAGTAGTTACGGCGTGAAAGCGGAACAAACAAACTTTCCGATTTATAATCTTAGTAAGGATAAGGAAAGAGATTTCTGTCTCAAAATACCGGGAACCTTATTCCCTGCGGGCGGGGTAGGCAGAGACTATAGAGCGCCATTCGCTCCTATTCTAATATATTTTTTTCGCTTTACTCACATTCATCACTCTCGTCATACACGCTCGATGGTTTCGGATACTCTGGCCACTCTTTAGTACACCGCCGATAATAATTTTCTAAATTAAAAATATACTTCAGGTTACCTTAGCGCCTAGTTTCTTGAGCATAGCCGTGAAGGCGCGCTCTTCCCGGCCGATCCAAGGGCGACCCTCGTCTTGGACTTGATACGGGCTCACATGGATGTAGATGTCCACATCTGTGCCAAAAACGAGATGTTAAAAAAAATCGGGCATTTTTAGGGTATGTATGCCATACATACATCACGTCTGTATTCCTAAATGGGGATTGGTCGAGGACACGAAACGTGACATAGACAAAATCATGATTATGACTATTTCGCGTTTCGCAGCGACTTCGAACATAATTTTAAGTTTGAAAAAAAAAGTAAAAAATAATGCGTAGATCTAAAAATGACAAATATTTTAACAATATTTCTTGTTGCCGTAGCGTATTATTTTCAACATTTTTGCCAGCATATCCATATTTCAATTAAAAATAGTAAAGAGTTTTATAACATGCTGCACACAGATTTTTAACCCGTTATCAAGATCAAAAAGCTGAATCTACGACTTCCTTAACGCGAAACTAAAGTTACGAAGCCGATTCTATGTTGAAACGATTGCTAGAGCTTTATGAATACCCACCGAGGCGGGCAAGTGTCTCCAAAAGGCTACGCGCCGTGAGCCAGGCGTGCCTCCCGCCCGCGTGGCCGCCGTCCAGCCAGTACAGCGCCTCGATGCGCGAGATGAACCTAAGACAAACCGCCAATCACTGAGCGACCAATATCTCTTGGCAAGTCTCATTGAGGATAGAACCTATAGAGTACTAATGTCATTTTGGCTGTTCGGAAATTATTCCGCAAAACAATTGAAGTGATCGCTGTGCTCTTATTGGCCGGTCCAAGATCGCGCGTAACGCTAGTGCCTTTTTCTCTACGGTTATTGGCTCTGTACAGTTTCTGTGACAGTGACGGTGACGTTTAGTATGTTGAAATCAACAAACTATTTGCGGACCGGGGTTGCGAACATTGTTTTTCTATAGGTTCTATCCTCTATGGCAAGTCTACACAAGCATCCACAAACGCAAGCGTGTAAATAGGCTGTTTGGCGTGGCTTGCAAGGACTTCTGTATGGTAAGAGCTCTTGCAAAGGCTTGGAGCTTGTGGAGGTTTGGCAAGTCTCGGCAAACGTGTAAACGTACCATCAGTATACATGCAATCACTGTGTAACCAATCAATGCCTGATCATCAGTTGTGTTGCTATGCACTGCGTGACCAATAGTTGTGTTACCAATCAATCACTTTGTCTGATCAATCACCCTGTGACCATTTACTGTGTGACCATACATTGCGTACCCAATCACTACGTGACCAACCACTAAGTGACTAATACCTTACTATGGAATCACTGTTTGAAACCACTGCATGACTAGTTATAAATGTGTGATCAACAGCTATGTCACCACTCACTGAGTGACCAATCATTGCCCAACTAGTAACTGAGAGACCAATCGCAATCAGTCTAAAACTTAACAAACTCAAAAGCAAAGCAACGCTGGCGGTCTAAATTTACACATATAATTAATTTACCATCATTATGAATTTTATATCTGTCACCGGAAAATAACACGATCTGTAAGTTTATAAATTTCCTTAATTTATATTCCTAATTTTTTTTAGGAAATTTATAAACTTCCGTAAAATTCTAAACGGGAGACAATTTTAATTATTTTACGCCCACATTTCCGTAAAATTATCATAATATTACGCTCGGTTATATTAGGTTACATTATCTGCGAAAATATGGGCGTAAAAAAAAGTCTGTCACCGTTTGGAACCTTAAGAAATCTTTTTTTTTCGGTGATATATCATGGAAATCACAGATAGAAGGCAGGTCTCACCCCAGAGTATGCCGGTCCCCCGGAGTGAGAGTATGCGTGTAGTGCGTCTCGTACACCAGCTGGTTCAGCACGCAGCAGCCCTTGCTGAAGCCCACCAGCGACAGCGGGGCCTCGTCCAGCGCGAGCCGGCGCACCCACCAGAGACTGTCACTGGGGAGAACAACTTACGCGTTAACATCGAAAGAAGTGACTAGACTCTACACGGTGACTACTATTGGTATAGGGATATGGCGGAAGAAAGGGGAGGCCTTTGCCCAGCAGTGGTATACTATACTATAGACCGATAGGTACTTAAAAGATGGTAAACAATCTTGACGTGTCTTTTTATTTAAAGTTACACTTTATAAATCAAAATCTTTACATTTTACAATTTAGGTATGAAAAAATCATTTACTTTCATAATTGAATTGTATAGTGTAACGATTTTCATTTTTAGACTGTGTATTTCAATAAAAAGACATGTCAAGATTGTTTACCATCTTTTAAGTACCTATCGGTCTAAAGTATAGGCTAGGAAAAAAAAGACGGTGCTCTAGCTCAGCGGTTCTTAACCTGCCTGGCGACCCAAAATTCGAAAATATGGGAAGCCCGCGACCCAATCAAACATAAAAAACAAATGAAATGCAGTTTGTTTTTCAAAAAGTCCCACAAGGTCTGCGACCCATCTCGATATGGCCCGCGACCCAAATTTGCGTCGTGACCCGAGGTTAAGAAACGATGCTCTAGCTGAAACTGTCGAGCGACAGCGGGGCCTCGTCCAGCGCGAGCCAACGCACCCACCAGAGACTGTCGCTGTCAAGAACAAGTGGCCACGCTTTACCATCGAACGGACCGGGACACTACACGGTGACTTTTAGTTGGTATAGGATCTCTAGGGTGAAAACGGGACCCTATTACTGAGACTTCGCTGTCCGTCGAAAACCGTGCTAAAGTAAGGCCAACCAGACGAGATAATAAACATAAACAATGGTACCGTTACTGAGTTACGTGGCGGTAGTCAGATTATTGTCTCTATCCTTATCACTCGTATGCAGTTATGGCGTCAACCTCTGAAACTTTGTTTACATTCTTTATCTAGTCTGGTTGGCCTTACTTTAGCTAAAGGCCGGTCGCGGAGCACAGAGAAATTCGTTGACCCGCTGCTATACAGGGTGTCCCAGAACTCAACGATAATTTGGGACCGGATGAAAGGCCAGGCTACACCAGTTCCGGGAAAAATAAAAAAAAAATTCTATGTCACTCGGTTCAGGAATAATAGGCATTTTTTCAAAAGAGTTGAAAATCGCCACCCTCGGTCGTACTTTCAAGTCCTGTGATCACCAGTGTCACTATTTCGCTGGGACTTTTTTAATTTTGGGATCTTCATTAACTACGCTATTAATCGCAACCACAAATTGATGCCAAAAACATCGGTAATTTAATAAAATAAGCCAAGTTTTAGAGAGTCATGGTTCACGAAAATATTGTTTGGTAACTTTGACTCTTCATTTTGTAAAAAAAAAGTACTACACTACCCTTGGCAAGTTATTTCAAAAGATGGCGCATTTAATCAAGATTTTAAAATGGTGCAAAACATGCCCAGTTTGCTTGCCAACTAATATTTTATATCTTGTTTTTTACAAATTGAGCTCATTATCAACAACTCGACATTAAGAATTTTGTTATTAAAATTGCGATGTTTTGTTTGTTTTCCGTACCCAAAGGATGAAAATGGGACTCAATCACTGATATTTCCATGTTTGTCTATCTGTCTGTCTGTCTGTCGGTCGACACGTCCTCATACAATTCCGCGATTACTCGCAAACGAATTCGTTGACGACTGCATTATCGTTTTCATTACACTAGATACTAGAAGCTCTGTTCACCGGACTTAACGGCCGTTTGCGGCCTTACGGACGTCTCGACGGCCGTATGGAGCTCGAGAGCGCCGATTGCCGCTGTACGGGGTTGCGACGGCAGATCGCAGGCGATCGTCCGTCTCGACGGCTGAACGACCGCGTTCAGCCGCGTAGATCGCCGATCGGCTAAATGCGTATAGTGTGGTGTAAAACACTCGGTGAAAACCGAATCAGCGTCGACTGGTTTGGTGAGACCCTAATCTATGAAAATTACGAACAGACAGACAGACAAACAGATAGACAAACATGGAAATATCAGTAATTGAGTCCCATTTTCATCCTTTGGGTACGGAAAACAAACAAAACATCGCAATTTTAATAACAAAATTCTTAATGTCGAGTTGTTGATAATGAGCTCAATTTGTAAAAAACAAGATATAAAATATTAAATGCCAAGCAAACTGGGCAAGTTTTGCACCATTTTAAAATCTTGATTAAATGCGCCATCTTTTGAAATAACTTGCCAAGGGTAGTGTAGTACTTTTTTTTTACAAAATGAAGAGTCAAAGTTACCAAACAATATTTTCGTGAACCATGACTCTCTAAAACTTGGCTTATTTTATTAAATTACAGATGTTTTTGGCATCAATTTGTGGTTGCGATTAATAGCGTAGTTAATAAAGATCCCAAAATTAAAAAAGTCCCAGCGAAATAGTGACACTGGTGATCACAGGACTTGAAAGTACGACCGAGGGTGGCGATTTTCAACTCTTTTGAAAAAATGCCTATTATTCCTGAACCGAGTGACATAGAATTTTTTTTTTATTTTTCCCGGAACTGGTGTACCCTGGGGTTTCATCTGGTCCCAAATTATCGTTGAGTTCTGGGACACCCTGTACATAATATTGCTCACACGCTTGCACAAAGCTAAGCACGTGCTCAAGTGCGAGCGTGAGGGCAATATTACTGCACTCGTACGACAGAGATAGATAGCAGCAGGTCAACGCTCGAATTTCTCTGCGCTCCCCGACCAGATAATGATAATAAAATATGATAATTTCCTGTAATAAAATCTAATAAATACGGTAAATTTTATATTTTGATATTAAAATAAAACTACGTTCAATCAAAGGTAGCTACTTACTGCAAATTTTACGCAAAACTCAAAAAAAAACTTTTCAATGCAAAATTCGCAGGCAAGCAAGACTGAAAGCCTACTTGTGTATTTAACTTTAGTAAAGACGTAACCAACTGGGGCGTCATGACAGCAAGTACACGAAATCTTTGAAACTAAACCTACTCACGGTTTTAGCGAGCTCTCGGGGTCTTCTCCATTGGACTCGCCCTGCGGCGACGCGTTCTGCGAAGGCGGGAAAGCTGTTATAGTGAAACCAACACATCCATGTCCGACATCAAAATAGGAGTCAACCAGCTATTTCACATCCATGAGGTGACGTCTTCAGAGTCACCCTGTAAGATTGTGATTTTCAAGGATACAGCTGTAGACACATTTACAGCGCAATTCCTGAGCCTTAAACAGAACCTGAATAATCTGAATCTGAACATTTTGTGACTTTTCCAATCAGCAGCGCTGTTGTCTAACGCACCCAAAATCTACATCGTTTTTAATTTGACAGAAATCGCTTTGAAATTAAAATAATTATTTCAAAGTGAACTGACATTGAAACTGTCAAATTAAAAACATAATTTTCATTATTTTTGTATCTGATGTGGCTATGCCCCTATGATTTGCTTTTATCGATATTCCAAATAATAAAATAATAAAAAATAAAAATTTAGAAAATCTATAAAAGCAAATCATGGGAGCATAGCCACAACAGATACAAATATAATGAAAAAAAAATTTGCTCTAATATCATTATTCACGGAGAAAACAGGGGACTACGTTTGTATGGAGAAGTGGCACGACTCCTATCCTCTTAAGTAAGTGACGCAGACTCACATGCAAGTCCTCGATGTCAATGTCCTCGGGAGGAGAGGAGCTCATCGCCGCGAGCAGCTCGGCCTCCGGCGTCGCCTTTATCCTGTTGCTCACCTCCTGGAGCAGCCTGCCGACAGGCAAGACGAAAACCCAGTCAAAATGAGATACAGGCGAGGAAATTTAATATATCTTCATAATTTGTTCGCATTATAAAAACAAACTTAAAGTTTAGCTGGCCTCTCCTTGCTACAAGTTACCTTTCTATTATCAGTATACTATTTATTGCTTATTGTCAACACTGGGCCCTTCTAAGATTTCAAGTCAATCAGATCAACCGTTGAAGAGTTCCCTCCATCGGAGACAGTCCCGGGCCACCAGAAGTCCACTACCGGAATATTGTATCTAGGGATTGCAATCCGGTCCGGCGGATCCGGTAATCCGGCGGATCCGGCGTGTTTTTGGACGTACCGGATCCGGCACCAACTCACCGGATCCGGTACGTCCAAAAACACGCCCTAAGTACGGATCCGGACGGATCCGGCCGGATTGGCGTCAATCCGGTGAAATCCGGCCGGATTGAAAATGATACCGGATTGCAATCCCTAATTGTATCGTCATCAAAGTTACGTAGGTATACCAAGTTTCAGCTCAATTGGAAGTGGTTCAAATCTTCCTTACAAGATTTGTAAACATACAAACATCCATACATACAAAAGTGAAGTTGTATAAAAAGCTCTCCTGGAAAGTCTATTGGCCAGCCTTGTAACTCACCTCTGCAAGTGTTGCAAAGCCCCGTGCGTGGGAGTATGGTCGGGCACGCCCGCGTTGTTGCTCGGCACGAAGTTGTCGTAGCAGCTGAAACTCTTGAACTCTATCCTGCAAACAACATAGAACCTTGCAGGATTGGCGCGGTACGAGTCATTCAGGCATAGTCATTTATTCAATAAACAGTACACGTATTGTGTTTGAAAATTAAGCGTATTTTCTTGGAGCGATTTGTGCTTTTGACAGACTAGCAAAAACTACCAATGTTAACTATTTATACATGCATGACACACAAAAAGCAACATTGTATCGATGACTGTACGATTGTGGGAACAATTACAAACTATTACATAAAAAAGTTACATGCCACTAGGTATCTCTAAAACATGAAAAACGAACAACTATGTAATAACTACCTGCATTGTATAGTCCATTCACTTAAAAACGGTCGCATTTATGGTAATACTTGAATAGAAATAAAACTACGAGGGGCACACCGAAATGATCGGGAATAAAAAAAACTATTAGCGAAGAAAACGTAAACTATAATTTATTGTTTTTCTAAATATTCTCCCTTGCAATTAATGCACTTTTGCATTCTTTCGAACCAGTCAATA